>VXAA01003595.1:96145-110968 GCA_013399115.1 Anseranas semipalmata | reverse complement strand
AAAAAAAAAAAGGGACAAACTTGAAATTAAAGTGATTTTTTTTTTTATATTATAAAGTGAAGGTATCGGCAGGAGGTGTAAAAACTTGTTTCAATTTTGAAAAAAAGAAGCATAAAAAGGAAGAGATTTCCTTTTTAAACATTATAAATAAATAAATAAATAAATAAATCTAAGAAGTGTTCAGAGTCAGACAGCCTAAGGCTGAACTGGTACTGTATCACACCTGTAATTTCCACAAGTAGCATCATACAAGATTTGTATCCTGACATTAAAATGGAGAATATCCGCTGAATGGAGACTATAGACAAATGCACTTTTTCTGCAGATTTTGTAATTAAATACAAACATCTGGAGGATAACATAAATTATATGTCAAGCTAAGTAAATACATAATTATATACATTTGCTTCCTCACAGACATAAAAGCAATTCAGAAAAAATATAGACCTATCATATGATCTAACTAAACGGTGATTAGAAAGGAGACAAGTTCATCTCTTAGTTTCTCATTACCTAAAGAAAAATCTTCAATGAAAATTTATGTTAGAGAAATACAAAGCAAATATACTACTACTAGAAAAAAAATCTTTTTTTTTTTTTTTATGGTAGCACTATAAATACCTTTAAGCTTTTTAAGGCAATACAGCAGCAACTATTCAACAGACCAGGATAAATTTAAACAAATCCAGATTAAGAAGAAAAAAATAAAATAAAAATCTGTGCCTTTCATTCCTGTCTCAAAACCTAACCTCATTTTAGAACAGGACAGCATGCTGTCCTGACATGACTTGTCCTCAACAAGGCCATGGTGGCTGTTAACAAACATCTTTTACCATGATATAAAATTGTTTTATTGTCCATTAAAGATACAGCGAAACTTCTTAACACCCTTAGGTCCATATGTATTTGAAGAAAGCCCTTGAGCTTTCCAGAAAATAAACCCTGCTTATTTATAACAATGAAACACCACTGGAGAGCATGCATTGGCTGACAGTTTGAAATAAGGTGAAAAGCCAGAACAACATGAGAAGAAATTAACTGTCCTCACAGACTTTTTAAATCTTGACCTTGAACCTTTCAGAAATAGCAGGGAACTATAAAGGTTTTCAATGTCATGTTACATTCACTTATTGTATATCTATGTCTTTGTTAGCTATTTATTTATTTCACTATCCATCCGTTCCATTTATCTTTACTGACCACCAATAAAAGTGAAAAATATCTACATTGTATTTCCAGAACAATTACTTCAGAGTTGGCAATAGAATAAAAACAAGGAAAAAAAAAAAAAAAAAACACCTTAAAGCATGTGTTTTAACATCACAAATCACTTTGTACCTCATCTGTGTTGTAGATAATCTGCAGCCCCGAAGAGATCATCTCAACCAAATAGAGGAGAAATAACGACACAGCATTTATCTGAAGTAAAGACAGAAAGGAAACTATAATTAAGTTTAGGTTTATTGGAGTCAAATAAACAAATAAGCTAAATGTGAAGTTACTCACTAATGAAGATGGTACTATTCTAACACAGAATTAGTTTTGATTCTTCAAAAATATTACCCTAATATACCAATATCCTACATACAGTGATGTTGAAACAATCAAAAGAAGTGCCACAAACAAGCATTGTCCTCTACAACTTCTGCTACAGTATCATTTTTTAAGTTATTTAAAACCATAAAATTAATTTTTTTTTTTTTTTTTTTTTTTTTGCTGAGGAATACTGCTTTGACTGATAGGCAGTCACTTCAGTCACAAGCTGTTTCAAGTATATGCATATGACCAGTCACCAAAAGGCGGCAAGTAGCATATTAAGGAGTACACACATCTAAAAAGCAGATCACTTTATGCATAACTGGACCTTTAGCATTATCACCTGACATAAGTATAATTATAACATCCAGACTATGATTACGTTTATGAAAAGCTTTCATTTTGTTGCTATACATGGCATTTATTATTAACAGTAATTACCTTCAGCAGTTGTATGGACAAGCATCATAATGTCAGTTTATGAGTAAAGACTGCTTTTGTTACACAGAATTCTAGTAAAATTGAGAATTTGTAAAACTTCAATAGAGAAAGTAAGTTTATCACAATAACCTGCTTCAATGAGCTATAAAAACAACCACAGTATATGAAATTTAGAGAAACTAACTAGAATATAAATTGGAAGAATAAGGTCAAGATTCTGTAAACTCCAAAAGATGTAAAGACCTGTGATTTCAATTTCTTAATACAATCTGAGAAGCATCAAGTACAGCAACAATGGCTGGCCAGCTACTTAGCATATTCCCTTCTTCCCAACTCAGTTACCTCAGTTACTCTTTTTGTTCTCTCCACAGGGCTGAAAACCCTCTATTTGTAGAGATTTGCTGATGAGAGAAGGGAATGTGCATTCACGTTTATAAAAAGGGATGATTTATCATACAATGCTCCCCAGGTCCCAAAATTGTTTTCTTCTTCCACAGATAAAAAACCATGCATATTAAGGAAGTTTCACTCAGAAGTCCGAAATGCCAACTTAGCATAACTCCCAAATTCCTTTTTCTCAGAACACACATTTTCTGAATCCAACACATTTACTGTACAAACTATTTTGGTGATGTTGGCACCATGAAATAAAAAGTTATCAACCTACTGTCACTTCTGAATAATTTCAGTAGCAATTTCTGAATTAAAAGAGTACATAGAGTTATGGAACACAAAAGGACACAGTCATGACTGTAAAAAAGGGTCTGAAGGTAAAAAGGAAAAAAAAAGAGTAAATAAATGCTTTCAAAAATGAAAGACAATAAAACAATCAATAGGGAAGTGATATGATGAATCTGATTAGGAACCACTACACAAAATAGTAAACAACAAATTTGTAACTGGACAAAGCTGTTGACAGCAACCATTACATCTTTACTATGAATGAAACTTTCTCAGACTTACGTAAAATTAAGCTGGGAATGTTAATAAAAAAATATAGAATTCAGTGTAAAATTGCACTAAATATTTTATTTTACTATTTCAACATTTTAATGCCAGGAGTATTTACTGACAGCCATCTCCTGGCCTCAAAAAGAATAAGCATTAAAAAAGAAACAACCATCCACCTCCACAAATCCCGCAGCTATTTCAGTACCTTCTGACCAGAATACACGACTGAGTTATATTTGAAAACAGTCTGTCCTTTTCATCAAAAGATGCAGAAAAAATTTCAACTTTCTGAAGTTTAATGTGTCTAACACAAATCTAAACAAATTTTGAGACAGCTGCATCATGAAAGAATCAAGACAATAACATTACTTAAAAATCATCCAAACTTTCATTTACACACACACACACACACACACACACACACACTTTACCTGAAGATGACCATACTCCTTATGGGAGAAGACCTCATCTCCAGTATGTGCACTGAAAACAGAATGAAGACATTCAGATGGTTTGGGGTCTTGCTTAAACCGCTGAACCTAAAGGTGAATTAAAGGCAAAACATAAAATGAAATTCAGTAATTTCCATATGTTTGGCAACTGCAAATTCATTACATAACTCAGGTGTTTCAAAATTTCCTGATATGAATATCAGGCTATGTGAAACTTAGAAACAACAGTTCCTAAAACTTATCATAAACTGCATCATACATGCTTATGTACACATATATTTGAAGAACAAAAATCTTCAACCCATCTTTCTTATCTCTTTCATTTTCATAGAAAAAAGAATCTGTAATAGGAAGCTACAGATGCGTAGTCACCTTCACCTTCTGGACAAACAAGAGTTCATTACACTGGAGCTGAAACTTCAGCAGGAAGCGTGTTGAAGTATACCACGTCTACCCTGAATTCACAGATCTGAAATGTATTTAGAGAATCCCGACCCATAAGCTTCCAGCTGGTTCATCACCTTTCCCTAGGCATTGTACGAGCTGCTGTCTCACATATGGGGCAAAAACCCCTTCTCACCTTCCCGGCCTGTCTTTCCTAAAGAGCCTGTACCCATCCATCACAGTGCTGCAGTCACATGAGCTGTCCCACCATGCTTCTGTGATTCCACTGAGATCATAGCCCTGGAGCTGCACGTGTACTTCTAATTGCTCCTATTGTTCCCCATGTTGCTGTGTATGGGCACTTCTGAGAGACACCCAAGCATACTGATTTCGCAGAAAGGGCATGAGAACTTTCTCCTGCATAACGCTGTCCCATAGGTACCTCCTTATTTACGTACATACGCCTGGGACAATGCCACTTCAGTCGATTGCTGTGTGCCTTCCATTCACATCACTCCAGGCCCTTTGCTCACCTGTCTCCACCCATCAGTTCCTCACTTGACTGTGGAGAACTTTCTCTCTCCCTCACCATTCCCAGTTTAAAGCTCTTTTTGCTGGAGTGCAAGAGTCCAAAACTTATGTTGGGAACAATAATTTTAATCATTTTTATGAATCATGATCCATACAATTGAATAATTATTGTTGTACCATTTGACAAGACAAAGGCTTTTAAACTGAAAATCAATTACCATTAGTTTATTTATTTATTTGTTTGTTTTTACGTCTTCTGGGTTATAGACCTACAAAAACATTAAGAAATTGCCACATGTAGATCATGTAACAGATGAAAAGCTGCAAGAGATAAGTCTATCTAGTATAAAAGATTAGATGGAAAAATAAAGATTTATTTTGTTGACCACAGTTCATGACATTTGAATGTATGGTGAAATGCTTAGGAAAGCAAAGCTAGTAGCTTAAAAAGACAAAGATCATGGATAGGAAGAATAGTACCCCCAGATTAAAACAACTTTTTACTCATGGACACTATCATTGGACCTCAGAATGAGCCACTATGATAGAGAATCTCTTACAATAGAAATGGAATGCAGTAGGTGAATTACTAATACAAGAGGTTAACAACAAAGGAGTGAAATAAGTACAGTGGTCTTAAAGTTGTTTTGCTTCCCTTTTCCTTGTGAAATACGTCTGCTACCTTACAAAACCATTTGAGAAAACAATCTGGAATGTCAGAGAGCTGTCAGTAAGGCAGAGAAAAGAAATCAAATTCACAAAGAAGGGAACGAAGGTGAAGAAAGAAGATCCTTCCCTACAATTCTTCAAGTCATGCTATGCTCTCCGCCAAACAGTTTTTGAATTTCTTAACCGGCATTGCCAGTACCTAGTCCTCATTTCACGACATTTTCCACACTAATCTTACCTTCATGGAATATTCTTCTCCACCAAAAAAAAAACCATGCATAGCATATAGCATGTGCCCCAGAAAAATGAGAATATGTGAGTGCTACTATGTGTAGTTATCATGTCTAGTCAGTGAATACATTCAGTACATTGTAGGTTACAACTCATATGTTCATTAGCAATAGAATATAACATCTGTCACAAGCAGTATAATCTATTCTAGTCACACCTCAGCATTTGGATACATGTAATTCATATTATTAAAAAGTATCTTCCCTCTGCATGAGGTCAGCGCATATAAAGTTACTCAGAATAAAGTCCAATTTGAATGATGTCTGTTAGGCAACTGAGACTGCTTATTATTACACTGGAGGAAGAGAGAAGCTTTCATAGTAATCAAGGTGAAGAATGACAACCGGTACATCAACAGTTTGACATCGGTGTTAATTTAATGCTCATTATTCATAAATGTACTGATCACCCTCAAAACAAACCACCGCATGTCAAAGAGAAAAATAACAGCTCAAACGTAACAAGATCAATTTAGGTCAAGATTATTTAAAGATCTGAGACTACAAAGGAACAAACTAAGAAAACAGAAAAAATACCATGTCAGCATAAACACAACTGGCAATATGCCCGATTTGCTTATTATTATTATTACTGATGTATGCCTATGGATTTTACATTTCAGTTTGTGTACTGAGAAGTGAACTACACAGTAACATGGAAATGATTTTAAATAACAGTTTAAAGTCAGTGATATGAAACTTAACATAATCACACAGCATATAGATACCTAACTGTCTGTAGAATTATTGCTAACCACTACACAAAATTAATCCATCACATCTAAATTTTGATAAGGAGAAGCCCTGAACATTCTTGAGTGTGCACTGACAAGAGGACTACAGGCTGAATATATACATATATAAAATACAACTGTATTACAGCATAAATAAATTACCCTGTTTCCACATTCACTTTGGATTGCTGCCTTTCTGAATTTACATCATTAAATCAAAGAAGACTGCTAAAGAAACCAAGCAGAATAATCACAATGATCACCTAGGTAAGGAAAACAACAAATGCAATAACCAAGTTAACAGTCCAAAGAAAACCCTCTAGCCTTAGCTAAATGAAATTCTGCATCCTTCCACTTAAACAATAAAAAGACAACAACAAAAAACACCACATTACTAATGGTCTAATGTTTAAATGGGATAAATAACTGCAAAATGAACCCAAACAACTTTCAGATATGCCCTGCTGTTTACTCCCTTTGCAAAATTCTCCTTTCTTTTACACCTTCAAACAATGGCGCAACCTGGCAAAAACGAAGCAGCTGTTCTTAGCTGCACCACACAGTAATACTGCATTCCCCTTTTGAATTTTATCTATATTTAGAAGTTAGTTTTTACAGTTTAATTAATGCTTTAGAATTGAGTGCTTCTGTCCACGCTAGTGTTTTACCTTATCGGCCTGACGCATGTAGCAGTAGAGAATTCCTCTCATACACTTTATAGCAGAATGCTCCAGTTCATGAGTTCTTCCCTTGTCATCATCAATACGCCTGGTTAAGAGAGATAACTCATAAAACAAACTGGAAATGCATTAGGAAAATAAAAGGACACATTAGTGCTTTGGGATATTAAGTATTTAACTAACATTGTTGTATGGTGCCCACACTCTTATCAACGTATTTGCAGCCCTACCCATAATTTCTTCATTAAATTAAAAAAAAAACAAACCTTTTTTTTTAATGGTATGTTGCAGCTTACACAAACATTCCTATTTCAAAATTTAAGAAGGGGAAAAAAAAATCCTTGAAGCTATTATAACATTGCAAGCCACTGTTCTGTGTTCCTTGAGAGATCCAAAACATGAAGGTAATTTCACTTTAACTCTACAAAACATCTGCCATTCATAATCAAGCACTTTCCTGATGATGTTAAGCTACAGCTGTGCATACTAGATCTGAAAGTTAACTACACAAATGTCCAGAAATGTGTTTCAAGACGCCTTAGTTTTTTTATACCATGAAATCAAACAATACTCACAATTATTATGTTACTAAACTCATATTAAAAACTATGCCAAATCTCAAGTTACTTTAACAAGAAGTGTATTGTGTGTAAACAAGCCTGATCGTTGCATTCACTGTTCTGTCCTTCCTAGATGTTGATATTTGATTGAGCTTTTCAGGGTGAAAATAATGTTTTGTTACATACCCATAACTTACACATTTCTGATACAAATATGCAAAGCATCATAATTTGCTCACTGCTCTTTCTCAGTCCACTTTATAGCTGTCACTAATTTGGTTACAGGTAAGCAGACAATAAGTACACTGTGTAGGAAGCATATCCTTTCCCACCATTCTTAACACATCAGTAGATTATGCTGAGGTTTTGCTACATACATTGAAAATTAGAAAGGTAGTGGTAACTTCGAAAATCATACACATCCAAAAATCATGCTATTTAAATGACAATCCTAGATACAAGAAACGTACTTGCTTTCAATTACAAAGTTCAAACTGGGGTGAGGGGATCAAGGAATAAGAACATAATTTCAAAATGAATAGGCTGTTGGTTTTTTGTTTTTTTTTTTTTTTTTGAGCAGTTAGGATTTATTCTCAACATTATTATAAATCCAAATATCAGCAGGAAGCACAAGAACAGGCTCTGAAGTTTTCACTTAACAACTTACATTTTTCTTCTTTTATTCACAACAGCAGTGTTTGTTTTCTTAATGTGCTCTTAAGAAGTTTAGCTTTTATTGAACAGCAGCACTGACATGAGTCAAGCACAGTAATTTGTATCTGGTAGATAACACAGAATTCCACATGAGCTTGTATCTTGGATTTTAGTCATACACTTAATTTGAATCATCAACTTTTGCCCATCAAAGGAAATTCACTGTGCAGCAGCAAAGTCTGGGACCTTGCTCTGAATATAAGTAACACAAGCTATTTGCCTTGCCACTTTGCCCTTTCTTCAATCTGCAACAAGTTTCATATGTCATCTCCTATGATTGTACATACTGGGACTTAAAAGACTGAATAACTCAGGCAACGCCACGACATGCTTTTTTCTATAAGGCTTTTTCAGCTGCTGAAAATTCAAAACAATCACCTCTGCCCCTTTTATTCTTCCTTCTAAACTTTTTCTGTTTTTTCATTTTCAAATACTTTTATTTCACCCAAAGAAAGAGGAATTAAAAGACACAAAGATTTCAATATAAAAGAAATGAAAGTAGTAATTACACATTCTGAATGATCATTTCCTTGTAATGTTTGCTAGTTTCTGAAAATTTTGAGATCCATTAGACCTCATGCATGGCATCTCCAGAAGTAAACACAGACTAGTAATTACAAAGATCTCTGTATGCCTTCTCTTTCAAAAAGCATCATTTTGAAACATTTCCTATAAAATAATTTTCAGTAACTTTTTTTCACATTAATATCATAGGTACAGAATCTAAAGCAATAAATGGAGACAAAAAAGGAACTCAGAACTTTATCTGCTAAGTAGATCATGTTTACTATAACAGTAGCTCCCCACACTATTTCTGGCACTACCTCTGTAAAATATACTAGAATTTTGTCCAAGAATGTGATTACTACCTCAAGTAGATGGTGACTATAAAAGAGTAAATTATTCAATATTTGCACACCATCATCTTTGTTAAAAAGCACTACATTTGAGTTATCATCACCTCTGCCTGTATTTTCTTGGGTAGCTGGGGAAGCAAGGTTGGATATGAGGAATATGAAATCTCAGAAAGCAATTTCCATTGTTATTTGACCTAATGCAGAGGGAATTATGAATAAAAATATTACGGGAAGTTACTCTCCCATAATTCTTAGGGTCATACTACTTCTCCAATGAGTCAACAGTTGAAAAGGAAGGAACAGAAAAGAAGAAGAGCTAATAGCTGGTACAGTAAAAAAATAAAAATAAAAAGTTAAATCCATCAGTTAAAGTACTGTTTGTTGTGCCCATTTGTTTTCTTACCAAAAGCTAACACCTTTAGGTGCTTAACACCTTTAGGAGACAACATCACAGAAATCAAGTGGCCATCAAGTTAACTATCAAACACATGAAAGAAAAAAACAAAAACTGAGAACTCTCATGAAGCTGCGCAGAATTTCATTTAGAAACAAATAAAAGGACAGCACGCATTTTGAGAAGAGGGACGCTGCTTCAGTATGGTTACCAAACACCATTTTTTAACATTTAAGTAGAACTGGTGATATACTTCTCCCGGTAAGTCACTCATACTAAAAAGTTGTGGAAATGAGCAGTAAGTCATTGCAATGTTAGTCGTGAAGCCCCTTGTATTTTACGATGCCTTCATTCTTCCATATTCTCCAGTTTCACAGAAAGCTTAACAAGTCATCTTTATGACTTACATACTGCTTTGTAACATTTTGAATCACTATGATTTTGCAGTTTTTTGCAAAAAGACAAATCCATTTATTTTCGCTGAAGTGACAAATTATCATCAACACGAAGCACAGACTTCAAAATAGTAGTAAGTTAAATTGGGACAGTCAAATCTGAACAGGGAAGAAAGAACTGTAAACAAAGAAAAGTTATAGACACTGATGGGGCATAGATCAAGCAGAGTTTTCAGTGAGTCAGAACGCAGGCTGCATGATATGAGCACGTTAGTCTAGACAAGCATCCAAGTTTTGAATGGATCATCCCCACTTATCACCCACTGGTTTGATGTGCAAAGCAGCTTTGATGCACATAAATTCCTCTAGGAGGAAACTTAAACAACAAATGTAATCTAATACCTCTAATTCCTACAGTCCCATAACAACGTGTCCAAATTAATTATTAGTCCTTTGTACAGCTTTGAGTAATATGGGGTGGGGTGGGGATGTTTGGTCTAGGAACCCAGAATAAATCCAGTCTGAAGTAAAACCTTCAAAATACTTATCATGGAGAATTAGGGCACCCCCTCGGTACCAACTGCTTCAACTCACTGATGTGTTACTGCAGTGCCAAATTATTTGTGATTGTAAACATAACCATAGGAAAAAAAAATACTATCACACATTAACAACAAGCTACGGGAATTCTTACAGAAAGTGAACCCCCCAAAATTAGAAAAAGAATATAGAATGGTAATTGCAATAATTATAGTAGAATACTAATGCAAGTAAAACCAAACCAGTAGCTCTGGATGGTTTAACTGCGGATGTAAGGAAGGATGAAGGGAAGAAGGTATCTTTATTCACAGAGGATGAAGGTGAAACTTTTCAAATGAAGTCTTGATGAGAACTGGGGGAAAAGAAATCATAAGAACATTTTTTTTTTTTAACAGCATTAGCTTTATACATCTGAATGGCACCTAACATTTAATGCATCAGTAAATGAGAATAAATATTTAAACTGGACACTCAAATGTTAAAATCCACAGAAAACCATTCTTTTTGCTTGTTTAAAAATAGTTACATTTTAGTGACATTGTAACAGCAGTTAGACAGAAAGCATTTAATCCACCAACAATTAATTAGAAAAAAAAAATGTAGAATTACCAATGAGGCTGAAGAATGCACTCTTCACAAAAACTGCAATATACTGAAAATATGTCATTCTCTCTTTTGTTAGTTTTAGTACTACTATTCAAGGGAAAACAAGTTTTCTTCAAAAAGAAAGTACTCAAGAATAGTTTTAATTATACGAATTGGAAAGCAATTGGAAAGTACGATTAAAGCCTGACTGTTTTGGTGATTTTGTAAGATGCTGGTTGTGGTTTCAAGTTTGACAGTAAAATGATTTGAGAAATAAACACTGCTGGCAAAAGAATGGAAAGTAACAACTGTATGCTCCCAGGAAAAGCTGATGAAATTTTTGAAGAAAGGAGAAAATTATTCAGAAATAAGGCATGACAATTTTCATTACTTCCCTATTAATTTAGTGAGAATAAATCTTAAATTTGCCTGAGAATGTAAGACCCCCTTTATACCATTTAAAGTAGCATTTTTCAATACCGAGATACAATTTGGGATCAGACTGAAGTCTTCCCATCTACTAGTTATTAATCTAAACACAAAGGGAGACGGTCCTTCCTGCCACCAAATCACTGATTATGCTACAGATGATGATAACCCCTGGGCTTAGCTCAACAGTTTTGTCACAGTGGAATAGTTAATATGCTATTTCCATAGTTGGACAGGACTTGTAATATTATCTTGTTATGACATCCTTTCCAACTAGCCTCAGAAATCCTATAAATACACAAACCTTTATATTTCATGCAAACTAACAACCATAGTCTAAACCAGTACAAATGTGGAATTATCCTGTCATTCATTTCTGGCTTTTGATTTAAACTGTGTACACTCAGTTTAATTAATTATTCTGATGAAACAGAGTTTTCAGTGAACTGACAGCCTAGAGCAGTGTCCAGTTAACGAACCTACTAAGAAGTTATCAGGCACATAATCAGAGTGGAATTATAGAAAAACACAGGCAACAAGAAAAGAAAGAAAAAATAATCTTGTAACATACAACAAAATACAAACAAATATTCTTTTGGTTGGGCAGTCTCATGTCCTTTGTATCTGCTGTGGATAATCACCGTTATTTCCCAAATATATATTTCTCAGCAGTCGAGGATTCAGTCTCCTGTGTGTATCCCAATTGTTACCACCTACAAACCTGCTTCTGCTCTCAACTCACTTACAACATTTGAAATGAGCAGTATTCCATGAGTACAGTTTGTCACAATAACCTTTATTTTTAATAATGTGTATGAATTCCTCTGTTTCAGAATACTGGTACCAAAGAAATTACATGAAACTGTATTTGCTTACCAAAACTAGAGTGACATTTTTAACCTAGTAGCTACATAAATATTTTTATTGAGATTCAAAACCATGCACCACCTCTAGGTGTTTATGATACTATTTTTGATAAAGTATCATCTTTTAAAATATTCCCAGTGTACTGCATAACAAAGTAATATGGCAGAGATGTGAATTTAGAAGTTATTCACCTGTAAGCAAGGGCTAATGCCCAGGAACATGCAGCACAGTAAAGATTGTCATGTACTTTTGCCTTTCGGTTATCCCCATATGTCTTTGTAGGAAATAGACCTGTGGTTGGGCTTTGATGAAGTAGCAACGTTGACTTAACTGGAAAAAGGGAAAAAGAAATAATAGTATTAACAACATACGTTTCTTCCAGTTTCTGCATAGAATAAATCAAGATGTGAACATGTTTGAGCATACACAATGTAAAAAGGTCAGGAGAGACATACACAAAGAAAACTTTTTCATGCTGGTTTGACAGTCAGATCAGAACTTTTTACAAAAAAATCAGTATTAAAAAAAATTCTGAGTCTATTCCTATAGCACTGCCCACTCCATACAGAACCTCTCCAACACAACTCAATTACCTCTCTTTTTTGAAAAAAAGAGTCTATAGTATGTTGTTTGCCCCCAAAATAACATAAACAATAGTTAAACTCAGCAGAACTCTATATTCAGAAAAATCAAGTTTTAACTTTGGCCAGATGATTATTTCAATACTTTTTAAAACAGAAAGGAGTAGCATCATGACTTTTAAGAGCAACGCATAGCACAAACTCTTTATTTACGTAAGCTGTTAATATTAGCAGTATTCCTACTGCTCAACACAGAATATAGAGACAACACACAACAGTAGCTACCATCTCTGAGCAGTGAGTGAATTTCATACTCAACCGCTGTATAATGTGTTTATATTTCTAGCAGTCATCACTCTTCAAAGTAAATCAGGAATGGTCCAGTTAAAAAAAAAAAAAAGAAAAGAAAAAAGAAAAACAAACAACAAAAAGAACACCAACAGTGCTAATGTTTTTATAACAGTAAAAAACACAACAACCACTTTCATATACATATGTAAGTTCTACCAGTTTCAGGGCTCTGCATTAGCTGGAAGACAGAGCTGGACATGTTTTAACATTTCTTCAAAATAATACAACAAAACAACATGGTATTACTAGAAAAGGTGTATTTAATTACCTGTTTTAGATACTTTGAACTCCTTTATTCAGCAATTTAGAAACAACTACATGGACAACTTCTTAAAAGCACAATATCTTTGGGCCACTTTTTTCCTGTCCAATTTCCAATATTGCAGATGGAAAGGTTCTAGCAGAACCAAAAAGTATTATGCGGATTAACATGGGAATGGCCCTACTCATCTAAAAGATGCAGAAGGAATATCTTCTCCTCCTACCTCATCCAAGACCAACAGACACACCTCAAAATTTTAAAAGGTCACAAGCAAGATGGTAGGCATGTTAAAAAGGTGTAAGGTGTAAGCTTACATAAAAAAAGACAGAACAGAGAGCAGTCTTCTATGCAGTTTGCTTAGTCTTGGGTTAAGTAAAATAAAGGTGACTAGGCACATTTTTAAGTATGAATAAATTGAAATAATTTTCCAAACCTGTAAATAACCCTGAAGCTCCCTGACTGTGTTCCAGTGAATCTGGAATTGTAATCAATAACCTGACAAACCGTTATAAACACTACAAGAAAACTTTATTCCATTTAAAGTTTCCCTCAGTTTTATCTGACTAGCAGTACAATAATAAGCTACTATATTATTCATCCAAAAGAACTGTAAATTCAGTCTTACAGCTGGACTGGATTTCCAATACACATTTTTGTTTTCAGCAAAAAGTGTAATTCATTCCCCTAGTTCTGCTCTTTTCGAACTCCAAGCAGAAATTTAGGAAACTATCCCCAGCAGGAATAAGGTAGCAATGATATTTAGCATGTAAATACCAGTTCCAATTCATATCTGGGTTAGTTGAAGCATCAAAAACTATCAGATCACCTTTACCCCCTCCTCATCTAAGACCATCGGGCGCAACTCAGAATCTATTCTACTGTTTGACAAATGCAGATGATAATTTTGAACACTATGTACAGGTCATGATTTTTCAAGCAATGTATGAAATGTCCAAATATATGTATTAGATTATCATGGGAATCTTATGAGGAATTGTAATGACATAATTCTTTACTCTTCAGAAAATAGAAATTGCAGATATTACTTTAAGAGAAAGCTATCGACTCTTATAACCATAACTGTAAATACTTCTGTAAGTTGCACTGAAAATTTTTCATGGTAGGAACAATTCTTAACCAACTCTTTACTTACCAATTCTGTAATAATGATCTAGTTTATCCCACAGACTTCCCCCCTCAGGTCTTGGAAGGTTAATACTTTTAAGTGGCTCATAAATTGAACCTAAAAAAGAAAAGAAAAAAAAAAATCAAGATCAGAATTAGTTACATAATTTCTACTATTACTAAAATGCAATATGATTGCTTATGTTTCTTATGAAAAGGCACAATTTATCTAATTTCAGTTCAAACAAAAAACATCATTTTTATAATCTCAGGGAACATAAGATTTCTATACACATTCTCTCTACGGTGCCTGTCCATCTAAATAAGACCTCCACGTGGATCTCCAATGCGTCATAGATATTTAGGTACAGCAAATGCTACATGAATGTATAGTTTAATTATTAAAGACAGCCTATTAAATGTCAAGAATTTCCTAGGAACATTTTCTCAGAAATTAAGTATGCTACAGACAAAATTCCTAAAGATATGTTTAAA
>VXAA01003595.1:46832-86858 GCA_013399115.1 Anseranas semipalmata | reverse complement strand
GGTTAAAATTGAGGTTTGCGTGACTCCCGAGATATTCCTTGTAGGGAAAAACGTATTTGCAGTTTGCACCCGAGTGTGGCTTTACTTGGGACAAGAAGTACTTATCTTTAGAGTTGTCTTTATGGCCATGAAATGAGATGAAGACCTTATCCAACCGAGTGAATGGTCACAGTGTGAGTTTTGCTCCTCCAGGCCTTTTTCTCTTGCTTTCCCAATATTTTGGGAAGCAGAGATGATGAACGCTTCACACTTGTACAGAGGATAAATTAGACATTAGTCTACTTTGAACGTTGTTAAAGTGGCAGGCAAGAGACGTGCGCTCTGAGCAAGAAGCTGTCAGCTGCCGTGCGTTTCTGTTTGGGCTTCGGGGGGGGGGAGGACCCAGATCAGAACAAATCAGTGGTTGGTGTTGTCTGTGGATGTCAGACTTGGATTATATCGCTTGGTAATAGTATGGCAAGTGGGGAGACTCGTACTTCTTGCCTGTTTAACCTGCTGCTTTCCGCTTGTGTTTGATGCCTCTTCCAATAGCACAGGGCAGTGAGTGATCATTCCACTATTCACCTTCTGCATTTTATTGGGGAGTTCTGGAAATGTCTGTGGTATCCTCACTCAAATTTTCAGACAGTGGATTTCTAAGCTACTGAATTGTTGCTCATATGGAAACTATGCCCTTTTTTTCACCCTCCTATGTACTTTTTTCCCTTCTGTGTTCTTTTTGAGATGAGAGGACAAGAACTGCCAGCAGCTTTTAGGATATTTGTACTGTGGATTGATGTAGTGGCATAGTGATTCCAGTTTTCTGCTCATCTGATAATTTCCAGTAGCCTGCTCGTTTTGACTGCTGATGAGCGCTGAGCCAAAATTTTCATAAATCTGTCTTTAGGGGCCATGAAATCTCATTCAGGGAAGCGTAATTAACTTGGAACCTGGTACGTGTAAAGACACATCTGCTTCATCAGCATCCTTATTTTACCACCTAGATGATAAAAAGGCAGGTAAAAGTCTATAGTGTGAAATCAGAATTATAAGTTTTAGCAGTCAACCCACATCTTCATTATCAAAAGCTTAATCAGCCAGCAGGCTTCTTCAGCTTACAGTGTGCCAGCTTCTTCAATCATCTGTGAATGTGTAGTGCGTCCCTGGCTTTATAAGCTTGCCAGATGGGACTGCACTAGTTGCCTCTATCCATTTGGAAAGGGTTTGTTTTCATTTACTCTTTTGTTGGCATATTCTCCTTCACAAATACATTTATGGCAGTTTTCTTTCTTTTTCATACCCAGGAAGTTTGTATTCTGATATTTCACAGCTTTGAACTTTGCCACAGAGTGATGCCCATGAAATATGATATGGTAGCTCAAGTTTGGAGCTGTAGAATAATTTTCATTTAGGTAACCTAGATCTTATGGTTTGGGATGCTACAGGCGAGTTTCTTGTGGAACGCAGAAAAGCATAATAAAGGATAAGTAAGAAAACTTCTAAGTTTGAACTATGATTTTACTTGCAGAAGCGTATGTGAATTGTGATTTTCTGACTGAAAATACATTTTCTAGTTTCAGAATTTTTTTCTTCCCCAAATACAATTCTTTGTCCAACAGGAAATATGGGCTTTTATTTAGATCTTACTGGAGCAACTGAATGACAGTGGCTTATATTAGTCTCTAAATGAGGAAGTGCTGCAAGGAACCAGGTTACTTCCATGAGTTTCTTTACTTTCTTTGAGCACTGAAGGTGCTTCTGTCAGCAGACTGGGGAAAGCAGCATCAGATCCTGCTATGTCAGAGACAGTATTACAAGAATTGATTTAAGTTAGCTTTTCAGACTGGAATGTTTATATAGAACTGATGCCTTCTACTTTTCCACATGTAGTATTTGCTAATTCACTATAGGAAATTTTATTTTAAGCAATGTGATAACAATAGCAAAGAGAAAGGTTTAACAACAAGCCCCAAAGAATAGTCTTGATATTAGCACCCCTTTGATGTTAATAGAATATGTTAATGATACAGTTAGATTTATAGTGTTATGTTGTAGAAGTATTCCTTTTGCTTCCTCTCCAATGAGGAGGAAGTGGCTATATTTTTGCTACTATAAGGAATGACCATTTGTAGTATAACATTTTAAGCGTTGTTGTTTTTTATATATAAACCGTCTATGGTCCTTATCTCTGAGGGCTATTCATTGTCTTACTTCATTTTGCAGGAAATGAATTGATTATCTTTTTGGCTGACCAAAAGGAACCTTACTTTAAGCCTCGTGTTAAGTTACCAATGAAGTAAGTATTGATATTGAATGGTGAAACAATATAAGTGGTCTTTTTTTTTTTTTTTTCCTGTGGTTCACGTGACAGAATTTGTGGAATTTTTTTGTCATTCATGTAGTTAAGTAGTATGTGTGACTTCCCACCCCCTTAGAAAATTCATGTGCTTCGGTTTTCTTTGTACACAAATTCAGTTTTTATGCACACATTAGTACAACTATTTGCATGTGGGACTTTTTTTTTGTTTGCTTTTAATTCTAGATCTCTAGGTGTTATCATAACCAGTGTAGTTCCTGGAGATTATGATGGTGACTCACAAATGGATGTCCTCCTGACTACCCGGACACAAAATCATGGCAGAGATGAACTTTCATTGTTTATTTTCTGGGGACATAACCAAACATTAGGTGAGTTGCTGAGACTGCTTATTAATGAGATTGTTAGACTTCTTAATAATTCAAAGTATTTTTAGAAAGTCGCATTACAGTGTGGTGGTTGTTTTTACAATTAAAATAATGATTAGCAGCTGTGTAGCTTCATACCCATATGTTATTTTGTTGTTAACCCATATTCAATAGTTAATGTAAGAGAATAAAGTGAGAAGTTTTGCTTTTATATCATGCAACAGGCATAACCAAACAATATTACAGATTGACAGTAACATACGAACTGAAGAGCTACTTCTCATGGCTTCCCCATTATGCATGTGAGGTTCACAAAGATTATCCCAAAAGACTACCATATTTGAATTTAGAAAGTGCTAAGAACCTGGTGTAAAGTCTAGAGCATAAATTTTCAAAATGTCACACCTAAACTTACCAACCGCAATATAACACTCATATTTCTGTTAAACCAAATTCTTTAAAGACTGACACACACTGAAGTAGGTTTTGGGAAAGAGGTTGTAGAGTTTCTGTCACTGTAAGTTTTCAAGAACCTTAGACAATCATCTTTCAGCAGTGTTCTTGGTATCTAGCAGTGTTCTGATTGTATCTTAGGGTAGAGTCATGGACTATGTGACCTCCTGAAGTCTCCTCTGTTTTCTGTTGATTTCGCTAGGAAAGCATTTTGGGAAAAGTTTAGAGTTTGAAGAAGGACAGAGAAGCAATGGAAGATGATATTAAGTTCACAGAACCTACTGAAAAATAATCAATATTGTAGACAACTATATTATAAAATAGTTATAGATGAGGCAAGTGATGGCCTTAGATCCCATTTTTTCTGGCTTTATTCAAAGATGAAACGAGCAACCCGGGAAAGTGCATTTGATCAAGTGTTGAGAGAACAGGAGGTAGCTGTAGTATTGGGAAGAATATGAAGGATTTAGATGAGCTTATGCTGTCTTGCTTCTGAATAAACAAATATTGGGAGAGGCACAAGTGGGTCTTAGAAAGGAGTCGGAAGTTAAAAATTCAGGGAATGGTTGGTATTGTACCAAGGCTACTGGGAAGGTATGCAGGGCCTGGTTGGATAATGGAAGTATGACAAATCAAGAGCAGCGTACTGTCATATAAAATGTGGAGACTGGAATGAAGACAAGAAGTACAGAGAGAGAAGGGAACTGGGATGATGTGGCAAGGAGTTTGGATTACAAGTAAAAGTGAAGTCTGAGAGGTGATAACCTAATTAGGACTTAACATCCTTATTTCCAATTTAGGCAGTCTATCTCTAATTCTTATTTCAAACACAGAGTGTATATTGTTAAGAATCTATTTTACCGTGAGAAAACATTAAACAGAGGTCTTGTGTGCAATGCTAAATTTTGAGTGTCTTCATTCCAACTATTTCAGATTTCATATGTGTATGAGATTGCAGTCGTACATAAAATACGTTTCACTAAGATCTATTTAGAATAATTTGTTGGAAGTTTTAGTGGAGAGAGAAGAAACTCTTCAGCGTTTTAACTATTACTTAGCTTTCCTGTTCAAAGTTAAAAGCTTAAATTTATGCATAATCTCAGGAAGCCGTTTAGTTGTGTATGCTCAGTGATGGCTGATTCTTTTTTTAATCATTAAATAGAAGAAGGATTGTATTTGCTAAAGATGTTACTGTCATAACGTATTGGTACTTTAATCAAATGAATGTGTTCTGTTTTCAGATCTTAACCATAAAACTATGCTAAATAAGACTTTTCATGATGAGCCTCTAGTAATGGAGTAAGTATAGCTTATCTTCTAAGAAAAAACGTTTTATAACAGCGACTAACAGCAACTAGATAAATATATTTGAACACTAAAATTTCAAATATATGCCTTTTAAGAAGGGGGTGGTTTGTGTAATGTCAATTGGTCTAACAAAAGATGACAAAACACACCAGCCGTCTTTACAAATCTGTATATTATATCATCCTGGCAATAGTAACTAAAAAAGCTTTTGACTTTTTTCATTTCAGTACATGGTGTTCTATGCAGAAAAAAGAGCCATTTATTTTTTGTGAATTTTGAAGGGGAAAAAAAAACCATCACCTTACTGGCTTATCACAGGGAGGGAGGGGAGCAGGTGTTTCGAGGGAAGGAGGAAAAAAAAAAAGAGCCCCAAAAGGGCTCTTTTTGCATAAAGCTGTTACTTCTTATAAGCAATGTATATTGTGTTTTGAGTTTATATTTATGCCTTATTGCGATGTCAAATAAGCTGTGATTGTGTTTGGTTATGCTGCTGAGACCTCATCTTCCACTGATAATGAAATTCAAACTGTGTTCAATAAAGCCCTGTCATGTAGGGCATACGTAAACAAGAACTATGTATGTTTCTGGGAATTGGAGAATGGTTGGTTTGAAAGGGTGGAGGAGGTAAGAGACTTGAGTAAGAAGTTTTTCATCAGTTTTGCTTCTTAAATCTGAAAAGATCTTTAAGCAAAATAACTAGAATTATTTTTCTTTTTAAATAACAAAAAGTGACTTACGCAGCTAGGAAATCAAATGCATGGCATAGTTCAAAATTTTCAAAGCACCATACTACTATCAGCAACTTAGACAAGGTAAAATTTGGAAAAGACTACACAGCTGAAAATTTTTCATCGCTTGGTGGGAGAATGCTAACCAAATACAGGATAAATTAAGAACAGTCAGTTTTGACTCCAGTAATGACTAAGGTAATACTGAAACTGTTTTTCATTTTCAGCTTTAATGGTGACTTGATTCCTGACATCTTTGGTGTCACAAGTGATTCAAATAAGCCCCAGATATTGATAGGCGGGTAAGCTAAGTGTTTATTAGCACAAATTTCAATAACTTATTCTTTGTTCATCTGCTTCTCTTCCTATTAAAGAGATATAAGACTGGAACTGTGCGTGCACAAGTCTTCTCTCCATTCCATGTGTATCTTTAAACATTCTATGACACTACATAAAGGTGTTAAGCTTTTTAGTAAGGAAAACATTGGGTATGCTTATTGGGTTTCATAAAAAGATTTCTGCAAAAGGCAGACAATTTTGAGTTGCAATTTAAGTGCATGCAAGTGATGTTCTCTGTATTGCATGTTTTGTGTTAAGGAGTAGCTAAGGCCACTTTGCAGCAATTAAGAGCCGTCTGGAGTTTTATGTGATGTGATTGCAGTAGAGGGGACTAAGTTTCTGATTTAGTTTCTGCTAGCCCAGGGATTTCTAATACTGGGTGAGCTAGCAAATGCTGGGATAAAAAGGATTATTTTAATTGGAAACTTCAGTGTTTTGTGAGGAATATGCATAGGATTATTTTGGTTTAACTGTTTTGGGTATGAATGCTCTAAAATTTACCAATTTTGTTGTTAATCTCTAACACTGAACAATAAAATTTAACGATAAATAATTGAAAAAAATCCAGAACTAGGCTTGTGTTTTCTTACAGGATTGGACCTTTAAGTCTTTAATTCTAACTAGCTATTTTGTAGCTTTTAAGTGGAACTGCATAACTTGCCTTGCATGTTATTTAGTAACACTAACATGGAAACGTGCAGCTCCATGCCTTGCAGGAGAAACACAGGTGTTGATGTCACAGCTGTTCCAGATTTGCATACAATCAATGCTTCTTTATTTTAAAAGCAAGTGTGTGTTAGGAATTCTTTGCATTCCCACGTGGTTTTCTTTAGCTATTGTTTTAAGAGGTTTGTTACCACAGGAGAAATCAATCAGATGATTACTCTGTCTCTATGGCAACAGTACATCAGCTTCCTATTGTGCATCTCCATGGCCCTTCAGAAATGTTTAAGTCAGGCTGTTTTGTTTATTTGCCCCTTATCATTACGTATTAGTTAGATAAGTGAGTTTAACAAGTCTGTACCTATTGCTATTAACTGGCTATTTTCATTTCCATGGAGATTATTCAGAAGTAATATAGGGTGAATCACATTTAAACGTATAAATGGAAGCTCTAACTTTTTTGGCAACATGTTTTTGTTCGTTAATCCCAACTTGTATTTTATCACTGTTACTTTTATTTAAATTGATGGCTTATGGAACAGAGCTTTCATGTTCACAAGGATGTTTCTGAAAACAGTGCATTGCAGAGCATAAGCAATGTCTTGTAAGTGGAAAAACAGCTTTATTTCATTTGCTTAGAAAAACATTTTTCTATTTCTAATTTTAAATGTCTTTGAATTTATACTAGAACCGCATAACTAACCTTCTTGGCTTTCTTCAAAAAATGAGTACATAGAAAAAACTACAGAAAATACTCCATTATTTCTTTAAGCCATTCTTTCTTTTTCCAAGTTTTTAAGGCTTAGTTGTGATCTCTGAAAAATAATCAGATGCTTATTTTTTCTGACCATAAAATGAGTCATGGAAGATAAGGACTTAAATAATGTCACTGCAATAAACTAAGTCATTCTAGAAAGTAGTAATATAACTGCCATATTTATAGAGATTTTTCTCAGTGCGTTAGCTAAGGCTTCTGAAAGTAACATATCTGATGATTCAACCACTATGCCTTTGAAGGATTTTTTTTCTTTATATTCAAATATGGTGCTAACAGAGAGGTTTGCTAGAATTTCAGTCATTTTTAAAAAAGAAACCAGCAGGGTGTGTTTTTTGTTTGTTGTTTGTTTGTGGTTTTGTGAGGGTTGAGGGGGTTATTTGATTTTTTTTTTCTTATTTATGTTACAATTTATTTTTATTTTATTTTTTTTATCACCTGCTTGGGGAATGACATAATTAGCCTATGGTCTATCCTAATGTGATAGTTTAATTCTTGTAGTGATTTTTACTAAATGATTGAAAATGAAGTCTGTTTACATGTAGCAGGCATGATCTACTTTAACAGCATGTGATTATGTCCATCTTTGTTCATCTTTATTGATCTGAAAGTAGATTTCACACGTACTGATAGTAAAACTGCTTGAGGAAAAGAGTGAGGGCAGTGAGCAGTATTTCAGAATTTATAGTGGAAGTCCAGGCTAAATTTCACTTTATTTGTACAGAGAAGTATCACTATGCACAGTTATTTTAGAAAGTTAAAGAATCTTAAATGAAGCCCCTCCTCTATGAATCATCCTTTGCAAAACCTTTCAAACAGTTACTGTAGTTACTTAGTATATTGTAATCTAAGTAGTAATTTTCACTTAACGTTAGGAGAACATGATTTATGTTTTTAAAGGTAAATTTTTTTTAATTAAGATTAATTTTTTTAAAGGTATGTTGTTATGCTTAACAGTCTGTGAGCATTGACGAAATGTTTTGCTTTTTCTTCTTGCCTTGCAGGAACTTATCATGGCATGCTGCATTAGATACTCAAAGTAGCATGTATGTACCGCACTCCCATGCGTTTATAGATTTAAATAATGACTTCACAGCTGGTAAGTCATAAGTGATCAATACCTTCTTAAAATATTCCACACTAAATATACAGTATTATATTGTATATTTCAGTATATTTACAGTATAATATTGTATATTATATTGTATATATAGTATTGTATATTTCTTCTAATATTTCAGCCAATTGTATGGACAGTCGTAAAGAGTTGGTTCTAGAATGCTGTCTTCAGTAATTATGACCTTGCTACTTTTGTTTTTTAATCAATATCTACACTTTGAATAATGCTGTTGATTTGAATAATGCTGTTAATTCTGTGATCTTTTTTTGAATCTTATAAAATTTTTCCGCTTTATGATAATTTAACGAAAACTACTGTTTGTTCTGAGTAATTGTTTGCCATCAAAGCTTTGCTTCTTATTCTTAGTGATGCTATGCTCTACTATTTAGTTTGCAATTGAACCAGGTGCTTTGCTGCATTTCCTTCACCTTCAGTCTAAAAATAGTTCTATAGTTCATTCAGAAGAATGTTTTCAACACTGGACTTAACTCATTATTTGTTTCTTAAAGACTTCAATAGTATTTCATTCCATTTTGTTATAGTTTATTACTGTTTGAGAAAATTGCATGTGAGACTTCTTATTCTATTACTATATGAGCAATTCTAAAAGCTGTTTATAATTCAGTATTCACAAAAATTACTGCAGACAACTTTTCTTAAGGTAGATAAATGTATTCTTGTTTTGTTGCTGGTGACTTTGTTTTGTGATTTTTTTTTCTGTTTTGGTGAAATATCCAATATTTCACCAAATATACTATGCAGTTTAGCCTTCAAGTACAGTGGATCTATTTATCACTTCCATATGTCATTCGTATCTCAAAGCATATTTAAACATCCTGCTAACCTTCAATTATTTTCTTAAAACACTAAATGGATTTTGAAATGCTTTCTCTTCTGCTAGATATGCTTTATACATCAATTCATATATATGGTAGTTTTGGAAAGAAAGCTTATTTTCTTTTCCTTTTTAGTCGTATGGGAATGAGAGAGGGAAGAGTCCATAAACTTAATTAATATGCTTTTCATTTTTAGGGATTAAGTTAATTGCTTTAGCGCATAGTCAAACTGTAATGCTCATTTCTGGCACATTGCTGCATGAAGCTGTCAAGTGGAAATTCCAGCTGGAAAATTAAGAATATGGTTGCTTTTTATAATCAGTGTAATGTAATAACCAATTCTAAGACATTTAGCTCTATACACCCTTTGGAATTTTGTTTTAGTGGCATTGGCAGCATAGATATTCAATCCAGGTAACTTTTTAAGACAAACATATTGACATATAAGCACACAAGTAGGTAAAGGTAGGAACTGTAAGTTATTTGTGTAGGTGAATCACAGTTTGAACAATTTTTGCAAGAGTGCTCAAAGCTTTCTATGTTTATAAGTTAGCCTACAAAATGTCCAGAGAGTTCTAGTTAGTGCTGGTGATACATGGAAATTCCTCTACTAAATAAAAATAAAATTCCTTATCTTTGTGTGGGGAGAGCTTTTGTAGATTTGCATCTATATTCATATCTGGAGATGTGAATAGAAGCTTCTGTGAACCTCCCCCCACTCAAAGGTGCTGACTTGTTTTGCTTGTAACAGCCCAGATATAACTCCTCAGGCTAGAATCAGTCCTATGTTAGAGCAGCCTAAAAAAACTTCAAGGAAAATAATTCATTCTGAGAAGAAAGTTGGAAAAAAAAATATTACCATAGAATTATTTTCTTGAAAATAACTTTTTGCTAGTAAGATGGGAATTGGAAGTTGTTTTGTGCAATCCGTATGAAAACCAGACCAAGTGTGAGCAACACATATGTTGCAGAAAAATAATACCTTATCAGTGATATTTGATATTTCATGACTGACACATTATTCCAGGACTGCCTGCTGCCAAAATGAAAAGCCACCAATCGTCTGGTCCTGTCCATGCATTTATGGCAGTCCTCTCTCATCTGCTATAGCAACTGCTCAAGAAGTGTACTGGGGAGGGGGCATGGAGCATGATGCATTTTCACGTGAGTTATTAAGCTGATCCAGGCCACCATGGAGCTTCAGGGTTGCCAGAGCCAGTGTAAGCACAGAGAACTTAGACTTCTCTCTGTAGTAGCAGCAGTTGTAGTCTGCCTGTAGCCAAGCATGAAATTACACCTTGAGACTCATTGCACCTCTTCCAAAAAATACCTGTTTAGTGTTCTCGCAATGTCTCCTTTAATTGTGTTAGGCTCTACAGAGTTTGGCAAGTGACTCATAGAAGTAGTCATAAAACTAATCAGCTGTGCGGTGTGTGTTTGTTTCAAGTAAAAGCAAAACAAGCCAAAAAAACAAAAAAACAAAAAACACCTGTGGATAACTGCCTACACAGTATTGGTGATGCTGAGACCCTAAATGTCCAGTGCCAAAATAAGGTGTAGATATTACTATAGTACGCACATAGTCCTGTATCCCACTCTGTGCAGTCTGGATAGACTTTGCAGGACAGCTAAATGTCTCTCCTGTTTGATTAGCTCTGTTCTTGTTAGCATAGCCGGGGCAGTGCAGCCTTACAATGCCCACAAAGGGAGGGGTATCATTCATGTTATATTATTTGTCAGTGGAATCGGTTATTTATTGGTTGGTCCAGGTAGAGCTAGTGGAAACAAGAGGATTCTTGTGGCAATATTAACCTGTACTACCATTCTTGAGTTGGAACAAAACTTGCTAAGCGTAGGTCCTGGTCCACATTAAAGTCATATTAATTAGAAGGGAGGTCTTGGCAAGGATGCGGGGGTATAGTCTGCATGCTGAAATCCTGTTGTCCAAAAGACTTGATAATATTAAGACATTTGGTAATGCTGTGGTGCTCTCTGACTGAAAAAAAATCAGAGTATTTACTCATGGCAGTGCCACTACTCATGAATATGAAGATAGAGTTGTACCTAAAATGGATGCACTGATTTTGCTTAAAAAAAAATTAAATAAAAACCTCCAGAATGCCCCACCTTTTTTTTATTGTATTTTTTCTTGTATTCTGCAATGTTTTAGGGCTCTTTGTATTCTGTAACAGATGCAGCCAATTCAGTGCTTTTTAGCTAGGCTATTTTTGGCAACTCCATTATTATAAACAGCTTAGGAGATTTAAAGTGTGCTTGACATTTTAAAAAAGAGAGAAAAAAGGGGAAAAAGAAAAACCAAAAATCCTCTCTGGGCTGAGAATCTTTTTGCTAGTTTATTGCCTAATCCGTTTTCAACCTGCCAAGATATAAGCCCTCAAAACAGAGCTTTTAATTGGCATGCTTCTCTGCTCTGGGTGAAATGAAGTTGAATTGTTATGATTTCATTATATGAGAACATGTTCATAAAGATGTTTTTAATCCCTAACAATGCTTCATGAAAGGCTAACTGTGTAAGGATTTTATAAATCCAGAAATCCAGTAACAAGAACAAAGATAATACTAATCTTTCTCGGTGAGAATTAAACTAGGCCGTTTCAGATAGTAATGCTGCTGCTGTTTTAAAATAAAGCATCATGTAGCTTCTTACAATTTTTAATTCAGTAAGTAAATTTGAGTTAGGCCAGGAATTTTAAATAATCCATGCAAAAATTTGCAGTATAAAATTTTACCAAAGGGTCTGTTTGTGCACTCTGTGGATAAGGATAAAATAAATACAAAATTTTCAGGCGTCTTCTCCATGTGTATTAAGTATGTGTTGCTTCAGGGAGGAGTATCTGGTTCACAGAACAGCTGAGGTTGGAAGGGGTGTCTGGAAATTGTCCAGACCAACCTAGCCGCTCAAAGCGGGGTTAGGGCAGGGTGCCTGGGGTCCTGTCCAGTCATGGTTTGAATGTCTCCAAGGACTGAGACTCTGCAGCCTCTCTGGGCAATGTTTTCCAGCATTTGACCACCACAGTGGAAAAAGTGTTTTTTCTTATGTCTAAGTAGAATTTCTTGTATTTCAATTTGTGCCCATTGTCTCATATTCTGTCACTGGATACCACTGAGAAGCGTCTGGCTTCACCAGACTTTGCCTGTACATATGTACATACATTCTCAAAAAGCAATTAAATTTTAAATATGTAATATTTCATGTTTTCAAAACAATACAGGAAGTTACTATAGTATTGATTTTTACCTCATAGTCACACTTCATATACCTTGACTTTAGTAAGTGATGCACATTGTTAGTGTGATGTGCCCTGCTAAATTGGCACACAAAATTTTATGCCCATTGAGAAATGTTCTACCTCTTAGAAATGAAAAACAGTGAAATTATCACTGAACTTCAGATAAAAATAGTGACAATTTCTGTCCTTTGCTAGGTATATCTGTATGTACATTTCAGTGTAATAGTTGAGTTTTTATTCAGCAGTTCATTAGAGCTTCATTTCTTATACTTCAATGAAAAGTAAAATATAACTTTGGGTGAAAAATGACAAATTAACTGTGCATTTACATATAAAGCTTGATGGTTTCTCAACGGTAAAACTATAGATATTTTAAAGTGAGATGGTTTTGTTATTCCTCTTGGAATTTGGAATTCCAAGTCTTAATGACTTCAGCAAGGAGGAAATAAGTATGTGTAATTGCAGCATTTTATATATCTAAATGTATGAGACACCGGCTATATTTTAAAACGTTATATTCACTCGCATGGTTTTTCTTCCTTCACATCTAATTGTACAGCTTCATTCCAGAGCACAATTCTTATTTGCCAAAGATCTGAACTTTCAACCTAGTCATTTGAGGTCAGAATTGCATCTTACATCAATGTCACTGCTTGTACAAGCAGTAAGATAGACTGAAAGATGAGGAAAAATATGGTGACCCTCGTTAGAGTGGGGTTACTGGGTGTCTAGTAATACATAATCACACTTATTACATCTTTTTAACAGCTAGCTTAAGAACATAATCTTGAAGCTAATAATAATAGGCTTGTCTGAACAGATTAACTTCAGGTGTGTTTTATAGAGCAGGACAGTCTAGGTGAGCATTTCCAAAGCAGGCTCCTCAAGTAAGAGGCTTGCCATAAAATGTCGTATCCTCAAACTGAAAGATTTACATCACGTGACTTAAGAAGTATTTGAACATGGTTTAACTATTTTGACTTATCGCAATGGAGGTAAGAAGTAGCTCATCTTTGCTTTAAGCCACTCAGTTCAAAGTAAATAGGAAGTCAGTCTTTCTCAGAAATGTGTATCAGATGTGTTAGTCAAGAGATGGAGATGGTACTGTTTTATTGAGTAAACACTAATCCCAGCATGGTCGTCATACTGAAGATTTGACAGTTGAAATACCTAAACCCAAAGATTGAGAGCAAGTGTTACAGCTGGAAACTGAGGCCAAGACAGGAAAAAAAGACTTGATAAAGACCATCCAGAAATGCTGTAGAGTTGGGTATGGATACAGATCATCTATTTCAAGCTACACAGTAGGCAAAGATATTTTGTTGTTTTGCCGTTGTTGTTTTGTATCACAGTCAGCATTTTCAGATAAATACTTTGGACCAAGCTGAAGTTTAAATTTAGAATGTGTCAGTAGGTGAACACTGATTAAACTGTCTTAAAACTGTCTTAATGTAAGTCTCATAGGTGTATCAAGAGTGCTTTCTCTAAAGTTGAAATTTTTAGGGTGGTGATTATTTTGCTGTGTCCTTTTTTTTTCTTTTTCCTTTCCTAACTGGGTAACTTGATTATTGCTAATTAAAACATATTCAAATATCAGATGTTCGGTTAGGGCTAATGCTGTCTTTCCAAGCCAAAGTAGAAGTACTTAATTACTGTAACAAAAGTATTACTAATAAACAATAAATCTGTATGCTTAAAGTTACAAGTCTTCTGCTAAGAAATCAGGCCATGGCTCTGCAAATATTAAAAATAAAATAAAATAAAAAAATGTTTAAATGTATGAGACCAACTGCCTTGGGCTCACAATCATGCTGTCGCTTTTCTCATGGTGACAGATGTAGCATTGAGTGCTATGAAAAATATCTAATGTATTAAATATTTTGTGCCTTATTTGGTTATGTGACTTGAAAGTTTTGGAAATACTGCTTTTGCAACCTGTCTTGTCTTGAACACTAGCACATGGTGTGTATAATTGCAGATATTTCTGGAACTGTTTGCAGACAATGAAGGAAAAATCATAAATTTGATTTTGGGAAGACTAAAGTGGAAAAATCATTAGTCAGAAACAGCTTGCTATAAGCTAATTGCTAGTCTCTTTACTGGTTTCTGATGGTTAATTTTCTTATGTTGTTTTGCTTTAGGAATCTAGAAACCTAATGTCCCAGAACATTTACAATGTGTTTTCTCTTTGATTCCCACTTAGTTTAAACCCATAAATGTGATAGTTTTCTTCTTGAAAGCCAATCATTCAATCCACAGGTGATTTTTCTGTTGTAATCACTTAAGCCATGATTCTGAAGACACTGATGCTCGATGTCAGACTCAGAGTTAGATTTTATATTTGATGGGTTGCCTTTTGATGGAAGCTGGTAATCTCTCTACATATAATACGATCATCAAAGTTTACTTTATGTGGTAGATCTGTGTTTATTCTTTATCAAAATAACCAGGCTCATTATGTTTGTTTACAAACTATCTGGCCTTTTAAAACTTAGCTTGAGGGGCATTTTAGAAGTGTGTGTCTGTATTTGTGTGTATACACAATTCTTCTGTCTTTATTTGAAGTCAAATTGTTCTTTTTGGTTTTGCACTTTCCTGAAACAAATACTTAGTAATACCCTGTCACTATTTCATACATTAAACAGGTACAGATTTTAATTTCTTAAATTGTTTAATTTCTGTTTAAAGCTCTGATAAGAGCTTACCAGAGAGTTTACAGCAAATAATGGAGGCAGAAAATGCATTATATGAGATGCATGGGATATCTCATGCTCCACATACATGTCTGTAAGTTTTGTGGGTTTTTTAATTATTGTTACTATTTCCAAATTTATCTTTCCTTAAAATTCCCTGTGTTACCTCTATTACTTTATTGAACACTGTGCGGGAACACAGGCAGTTCCTGCTAACTTTCATATGATGAAATCAGAGTTTATTATTTTACTAACTGCGTAATTCTCCTTATTCTGCTGGGATTGGTCTGCTTTTGCCATTGCTACTTTTCTTAATCATTGCTTAACTCATGAATAGAATTAAAGGATGAGTAAGGATCTCTAGAGAAAAGAAACAGCTATTTTAACTTGTTTTGCCTAAACTTTCTAAAAGATTCCCATCACCTCTGCTATCTGCTTAGCAGTTATATTAAAATCGCCATAATGAAGTATCTCAAAGGCTATTCCTTTTGAAATGTTTAACTATATACTGATTTAGTGATGCATACTGGGGTTATTAATATGATATTTTAATGGCAATCAGTTTCATATAGTTGAGATTCTATAAAATGGTTCTGCCTCAAACAGCATTTTGTTAGGGAAGCATTGAACATGAAAACAGGTTCTGAAAATACTCTCAACACTGAACATGGTCATCTTCTATTGATTGAAACAATATTGTTGGCTTTATTATGAAAATAAACAGAACTTTGAGAATTCACTTTGCTATTTAAATGATGCTTTTAAATTAATACATTTTTTTTCTGTAGTCATTCTTAGCATTAAAATCCCTTTTCATTATTTAATTATATTGTTTATAATTATTTAACATCTGTTCTGGTAAACATTTATTAAAAATAAAAATTGAAAAGCAGAAACAATCCAAACTCTCCTTTATTATAACCACATTTCTTAAAGATTTGCAAACGCAAATTAGTTCGTTCAGAACACACGAAGTGCTTTTGGTTTTGCTTAGATTTTTCAGAGGATGAAGTGACTGGAGGAGTGGTTCCCGTAACTACTGTTTCAGGGGACTAGCACCAAAAATTCATGACAAGTGAATTGCAAATTCATTAGCATTGGTACTTGTACTCTTATCTGTATTGTAAAAGCTAAATTATTATAGCTAGGCAGTAGGTGTATTCCATGTTATCTAGTACAATACTAATGCCAACTTGACCAAACAAATCTGGATACCAAATGATAAAGGGTTGTCCTATATGAGTGAAAAAATTGTGAACAGAGGCACAAAATTTTTCAGATATTAAGGCATGGCTTGCTATTTCCTTGTAGTAAAGAAGTAAGACTGACTATATGTAATGGTTTTTTATAAAGTTAGGTTTGTGCCTATTTTAAGGATTTGTAAGGACTAAAAACAGTTTTAAGTGTGGTTATATTTTCTATTTTTAAATATCCTCTTTATTTTTTCCCTATAGGTGGGTTGATCTGTAATGAAAATGGAGGAAAAATATCTTTTATTTAGTCCTTAGGCTTTATGGCATTTAATCATTTTAATACAGTTGTCACCTTAACCATTCTGTCATTGCTTGAATTTACAGCAAAGGTTTTTAGTTCAGCACATTATTTGCATATACTAATACATGCAAGCTGACATGGTTATATCCACATGTGACTTCTAGTTAAATGTTGCGCATATTAGAAATATGCACTGGCACACCTACTCTTCCACATAAATGAAAAACCTTTTAGGCATGTTTGGCATGTACACGTGCATGCTCTAATTGCTCTTGTTTTGTAAGGAGGAAGCTTAGACTTCTGTTTGTGCATTTTGATAGCACTTAAAAATAGGGGCTTTTTTTCTTTATGAACTTAAATTTCTGAAGCAAATGTGAAATCAAACTGTAACTTAAGAATATTGCTTATGCCCTGGTGGTTTCTGAAGATAACTGTGGTTGCTGAAGGTTTTAATTTTGAAGTAAAGCCCTCTGACATTAAACAGAAAGGTCAAATCAGTTATTAGTGAAATGAACGCTATCTATAAATAGTACTGTTTTTTATAACACTCAAAAGTGAAGGAAAATAACGAGGTTAATTAAAAGTGAACTTGAAGCAGATTCTGTATAGTTTGGCTTTGTTGTGATTTCCTAGTGGTGCTAGTAAGTACAAGTAATGTTTGGAAGTAGGGTTTGTAATACTATCTGTTTTAGTAAGATTGTCTTAATTTTTCCAGTTGGGCTGAAGTCTTCTAAGCTATGTATCTACCTCTGTGTTGAACTTCTTTCTAACCTTCAGTTATACTTGCTAAGCCACTTTCACAAACTGAAGTGGGGGTAGGGCTGATTTAGAATTTGGTAACTTAGTGCAACTTTTTTCATAGCGACCTAGCACTTGGTTTTGAAACATCCTTCCTGAAAGATAGCAAGGTGGTCTTGCCTTTGCTGTTTTAATTAAAAAATGCATCCAAATTTAGCCAGCTTGAAACATATGGCAACCCCAGATGGGTGACCAAAAACATTAATTGTTACATAATGTTCTTTTAGATGCATTAAATTAAAATGCTCAGCAGTGGATCTAACTCAAGGTATGGGTGTGCTGTGTTCAAATCATTATTTCACTATATGCAGACATATCTGGGTTGGCCCTGGCATTTCTACAAGGTAGATCTAAAAGCACAAAAGCTGGTGCAGTCTAGTTGTGTAAATTTTGCTTGGCTTTCTGGGGAGGTTTTCATTCCTAACTGGTCCATATTTAGATACAATGTCAAAATTATCAGATCCCATCAAATAAAGGTGGGTGGAACTGCTGTGGTTCCTTTGTAACACGGTTATAGCTTACTGAAGCTCGCAATACAGTACTGAAATAGTTTCCCTCTTTCAAGCTGAAACATAAATTCTAATAATCTCCATTTCTTTTTTCTTTTTTCTTTTGTAAGAATAAATGCTGAATTCAGTGTTTGGTATATGTATTTACTCTTGATTAGTAGTACTAGGGATTGGATAGCAGCATTTTATTACTAAGCCAATTAAGTTAAAGAATAGCCAAATTTCCTCACCAAATCACTTCTGAGGGAAAGTAAGGCTGTGAGTAAAATGCGAATACAGTGTGGTTTTGTGTCACAGCCTGTGTCAGGTATCTTCTGTATTATGCTTAGTATATATTTAGATTGTTTTTAAGTCTTATGGATCTAAAATGCTGGTAACCTCCTTGATTATTTTTTTTTTAATCTTATTCCTTGGCTGTTGAACTCTGTTTATGACTCTTCCTATTACTTATGTTGTTTTTGTTAACCGCTGCCTGCTAAATCAAAAATAGCAAAACATTTATATGTGAACACGCTTCACTTTGCATTTATTCAAGAGAAACATTTTCTGTCTGATAATGTTTTTCATACTTCTAGCTATTCAATTAGTCTGTAGGCATTAAATTTTGGGAAGTCTGCCTGAATCTGACATGAGGACCTTCCACCATCCCAGCTATCATACTTATCTCTTCTATGTTGTCACAAATTAAGAACAGAAGACCTGCCCTTGCAGGCTTAGTCTAGTAGTCCATGCAGTTAACCCCGTGTTCTTCCTCTGCAAGTGGCAGTAGGAGAGTGGCCAGACTGAGTTTTTTTCCTCTTGTGGACCATTTTCATTGTATATCTCCAGAATCTACAATTGTCATAGGGTTGTCAAAGGTACACCCGTGCCTATTGTTTTTAGCATCCATTTATATACCTATGGTCTAGTGAAAGTATCCAGGGTATCATTTTGATATTCTGTAAATGATTAAAATTTTTGAGCTCAAGTTTATTTCATTTTATAACCTCAGGTTGTAAATATCTCACATTGTGTTGCCATTAGGTTCATTAGCATTTGAACAGAACATATGGTCCAGCACTCAATACTGTGTCTGCGCTTTTTAAACTTACAGATCTGTGTGCAAATGGTTTTGTTTTCTTGAGCTGAAACTGCTACCATAACTGCCTCCCAAAGGCAATGGGGCAGCATATCTTTAAAGTGACATTTCCTTAGCATTTGTAATACGATATGCATTCCTTGTAGGAAAGAGGTGTTGAGTTTTCTTGACTTTGCTAGAAGCAAAACAAAATTGTTGCGGTTTTCAAGATGATTAGTGTATTAAATACAAAAAGTGTAGAAATGAACTGTGTATCCCTTCATTGTAATGTCATGCAAGTACCAAACATACATATCTTAATGCTTTTGATGGTTCCATATATTGTCCTGCAGCCCTCATATGTTAAAGAAGGCAGTAATAATAGATTAAGGCAAGCTGTAGCAGCAGTTGTGAAAGACACCTGCTATGGACACTTCTCCTTTGGGAAGGAGGTGCTTGCAAAGACTACTTGCTGTGGTTGTATAGAAAAATATATTTATAAATATCACACATTCTTAATGCCCCCTTCCCCCCATGAATTCTTGTTCCTAAGAACCAAAAGCATACATAATAAAGTCAGAATCTTAGAGTTAGTTAGGTTGGAAGTAACCTTTGGAAATCATCTCATCTAAAACACTGTACCAGGCGGGGCTGGGTTTTTCTAAGGCTTGATTTCTTTCCTACAGACTTGGAGAAAACAATTGCAATTCTAAACTATACAAATTTGTAAATAGTTATTTGGAGTGTCTAAATTACATTGTTGGAGGTATTTTTACACTGCTTTTGCTGCAAGAAATGTTCTTCTTATGCTTGCTTTGAAATCTATGATATTCTTGTTCCAAATGGAAAGCTACTTTTAAATATTGAAGTTTCATTTTACTTCAGTGTCAAAGGATTTAATCACAGAAACATGCATGAGAATTTGAAACACGTAGTTTGTAAGCAGGCTTAAGGGGGACAATTGGCATTGACATACTGGGTGAGTTGCTTCAGCTGGTTCTAGAACTACAGGTGGTGTTGCTGTAGCTGTATTAATTTGTCTTGTGGGAAATCACAGCTTGTTGCTTTAACTTAGGAGCAGCGTGGCACTAGCTCATCTATACTATTTCTGGAAGATAGTCTGCTATCTTTGTCTGCCTTTGCATTTTACCAGTGCAGTGTAATATTACAGTAGGCTTGAGCTGCTTTGGTGTGTTGGTTCCGTTAGTTGTATAGAACACTGTAAGCCTCAAGTTAGGGAAAAGGAGGGACAGAGGAGAATATCAGAGGAACAAAGGGTAAAAGTAATTTACTGGCTTTCAAGAGAAGCTGTTTTCAGGGTTGTTTGAGGGGTGGGAGGAAGTTCAGTGTGAAACAGGCATGTTGCTGAATTTAATCATCTTAAAGCTACTGTAGCAGGTGATATTCAGCACTGATCTCTTGCAAACCATAGAAATCTACGGTTGTTGCCTCCTCTGAAAACATAGTTTTGTTACTCTCAAACTGTGAAACGAGCATTCACGCTAAAATACCTGGTTTGTACAGTGGCTGAACAAAGACTTAAAATCTATAAACACCTCCACTTTTTTAGCAAAGTAAACATTTTAGACATTTTAAATTATTGTCTTTGTATTAGCTCTTTGTAGTTTGACTTACATTTAGTGTCTTGATTTATTCCTCCTACACTGCAGATAGCTAAATGCACTCCTTGCATTTATTATCATGTGACATACCAGCCACTGTGGTTTTCTTCCCCCCACCCCAGCCATGTATAATGTTTATTTTAAAGCTGCTTTTGCTTCTGGTCCTGACATCTGAGATTTTATGTGCCCATTGCTTCTTGTCTTTCTATGTTATTTCAGGTCCCTGTGCAGTTATATTTCTGAATATTTCTAGGGGAGGGAAACAAGCTTAATCTGCTCCTGACTGAGAGTGGGGGGACAAAATGGATTTTTTTAATGCATAAGAAAAATCCACTGCAAACTACTTTGTTGTTGTTGTTGCATGTTTTTACAAAGTAATATAGAGTACTCATTCAGACTCTGTTACAAATAACTCACTAGTACTTGAGTGAGCTGGTAGTGGCTGTTGCTCAAGATCAGGATTGATTTACTTTGCAGTTTACATGGCTGTCCTTGTTGCCTTGTCACTGCTGAGTGCCTGACTTTGTGACCTGTTGTAATTCTGTCTGGGCTGAACAATATGGAATGTCTTTTGTGTCAAACATGGCCATGGTGTTTTCTGGGGAGCTGTAACTGATACATTTACTCTGTAAAGCTCAAATGAAAACAAGATATATTACTACTTATCGATGGTTTAATTCATAGTAATGTTTATGTGACTTGCCATTACTATTTTAAGAACATTCATTTCTCTTTTTCTCTTTTCTGTTTTAAGGATAGGTGGTACTGCATTTGCCCATTGAAGAAAATATTTTTTTTTGTTACTAAGAAGTTGGCATAACATGCTGCATTAGTATAGGTTTTAAAATTAAGAATTATTACATGAAACTCAATCACATGTTAAATCAGTCAAGAGATAATGCTGTTTCATTTTTTGCTATTCTTATTTTTAATGAACTTACAGTTTTAACATTAGATGATTTAAAGAGCTAAGGGCTTTGTAATACTCCCAGCATAACTGCCTTTTGTATTTGTTTTTTTCTACTGTAGAAACATAACCGTGTTGCATAAAAACTTGATGCATTTATTTAACCTGGTAATAACCAACTGTTCAGAGATGGATTTCTAGTACTGGGTGAATTATGGTTTGTGTTAGCAGCTGTGTCATTTTGTCTAATTTTGGGATAGTCACAAAACACGTGTAAGTATAGCGTTACCAGTGGGAATGCTGTGTTAATGGTCCCCAAGATCTCTCCTTGCACAGAGGACTGGGCAGGGAGAGGATTGGCTTAGCAAGTAAAAGTGAGAGGTCAGATCTGCAGTGCATGAAACTGAGTCAGAGATGTTCTGGGAAAACAGGTACAGTGCCAACCAAAATGTCTGCAGAAGGTTAGGCAACCTATTATATTTGCTAGTCAAGTACTGGTCATTTGCCATGTATCTAAATATAACACGGAAAGAGCCTGTTGTGGCATAATCTGAATATGACATAGCCCGTAACAAATTGCAAATTGCAGTACAGGTTACAGCATGAATGTACGACAACCCTACTTGAAATACTTATTTGAAACTGAGAAACTCGTTTCAAAGATAGAGAGGCTTCCATTCTTTTGTGTTTCTCTTTTATTCTTTTTAACCCGCCCTCCCCCCAACCATGAATGTATTAGACTTTTAATATTTTGGGGGTTTTGGTTTATATCTAGTGATAGCCAACAGCATTGCACAAACTTCCTTCTACATGCAAAGTTCAAAATTCAGAGCTTATAAGTGCTTTATAAGTTACATCCCTGGTATGTTCGGACCATTTCCATGTCCTCTGATTCTGTCTTTAAGAAATGCTTAAGCAGCAATAAAATTCATTCCAAGGAAGCACATTACCATGATAAGGCTTTTTGTGTGAGTGCTGTAAAGGAAATTGCCATTTCAAGTATTCAGGGGAGTAAAATTAACATAACTTCTAAGCTGAGGAGAGGGGAAACCTGTAAGCAAAATCTTCTGTTTTCATTTTGTTGGGGTTTTTTATTATTTATTTATGTGGGGGTTCTGTTTTTTTTTTTTTTTTACTTTTTCCTGGAAGACAATACTCCTTATTGTGCCATTTGAAATTCCCTGTGCAGCACTCCACCTGCTTATTCAGTAAAACACCTCAGGGTATGGCATTAATATTCTTTTTTTAATTCATTTTTTTCTGCCCTCAGAGTAACCATTGTGTTCTAACTCAAATAGTGGTATTTTAAACTGGAAGGGAAAGAAGGAGGACAATGGAAAACAAAACAAGTGCTTAAATCTAAAAGGGTGATTTTCTTAAAATCTTCAGTATGCTAGAGATCATCCTTCTTTTTTTTTCCTCAGGCTTTTTTGTTTCTTTTTTGATACCCTTTATAAACCTCTTTCTTCACCTTCTCCTGAATAAGCTCCTCTTTAAGTAGGCATAATCAGATAAATCTTATGAAGCACTCTTTTGCACTGTTTTGATGTTTGAGAATTTTAGTGTAAAGGAAGCTTGAAACATTTCTCATCTTTTTCTCCTCCTGTCAACAGCAGATATATTGCTTAACTCTATCTGTCCAAAATAAAAGGATGTAATAAAAAGATGTGAAGTTTCATTTTTGATTTTGACTTACTAAAAATATAATGATGTATACTTTTTTAGGTTTGAAGCCTGCCTCTATCTTTATGCTTAAGAAATGTTCTTCAGTTAACGTTAAATATTTTATTTCTCTTGTTTTTCTTCCCAGATTTGTTCCTTACTACATCAAGTCCACACAGCATTCAGTTTGAGACATGGATAAATAAGGTAAGAGAGGAGACTCAAATAATCATTCTGTTAAAATGCAGAAACATCAAACAAACAAAAAAATAAGATGTTGTCTGACATTTGTGGTTTTAGGAATGAGCTGAACTGATCACTGAAGGGGATCTTTTACTCAGCATAAGTTTCTCCACAGGTTTTTTAACATGACTACGAAGGAAACCAATCAGATTGCCTTCATACACATTAGCAGGACTCCTGGTGTGTCATCAGCTGTTGTAGCAATCTACTGACACTTAGCACAATGGTTTATGAAGAAGTGACTGATCAGATTTTTTTTTTTTTCTTGTTGTCTTGAAGATTTAATTTCTTTAAGCTTTCTTATAACTGTGACTTCAGGTCTTGGGAGAGAGGTTCAAAATCTCACTTGTAACCATTTGAATATGTACACAAGTTACAGCTGAGAAAATTCCAAGTCCTATTTTAACCAAATATCACGAGTGTAACTCAAGGTTGGGCAAAAACAGGTCAAAGGATTTTTTTTAAGACCGTCATTCTTAATAACAACTAATGATATTAGTTGATTTGAAACTAAATGCATCCTTTAGACTACATTGGTTGTCCTAAAGGACTATAGTTAAGAGTGTTAGCATTTGTTCATTAAAAGTACTTTTTTGTTATAGTAGGAAATGCTTAATGTGTTTCTTTTTAGCTAAGGAATGATATCACAATGAATCAGTGTAGAACTGGGAATATAGTCTTGTCTGTGTCAGTATGGCCATCTTCAGCCAGCTGCTGAAGTGGCAGTGTAAAAAGGGTTGGTTGTTATTTCTTATCTGTCAGATATTCTCCAAATACTTATTTTAGGCTAAAGTAATGAAAGCTGCACTAGAGACTCTTTTAAAAGCAGTGGGTCATATTTCCTTTAGATTTTATTTTGATTTTAATAGCTAATAGTCTTAGATTTCATACAAACTTAAAAATGAACAGTTTTCGGCTTTGAGGAATTTAATACTTGAGGGATTGAATTTTAGTGACTACACCACGAATTTGACCTTTGACCACAAGGAATCCTGTAGGCATTTTTAATTTTCTTACAAACTTTGGATTTTCTAAACTCATGTTCTGCATTATTGTCCCATGTTATATAATTTGTATGCATACCTTTGGTTATCTTTGGACAGAAAGAATCATGTTCTTTGGCATTATTCAACCTAGTAAAATATGTCTCTAAATATATTTCAGTTTTCTAATGTACGTTTGTATCAATTTTAAAAGACCTTCATTGGTCTACTAAAAGCTGGTAAAAGCTAAATGCAAGGTGGAGGAGCTGCAGGAGGAAGGGAAGAGTATGCTTTTGGGTAGAATTATTGGGAAGGGAGTGAGGAAGAATCACCATCAAAGAGCTTAGGGAAAGGTAAGATCATGAAATGAGTGCCTGCCAAACTCTGCATAGATGAAGTTGGATAGGTCATACCACAGACGTATCTTATCACTGATGGCATTCTCTGACACATCCTCTATAGCCACCTGAGGGTTTCTCCCACCAGTGGTATCTGATGACACCCTTTCTTTCAACATGCGTATAAATAAGAATTTCGAATGCAAGAATGAGAAAGGTGGTAGCTGGAGAATAAACCACAGCACTGTTACTTGTTGTTCATAAAGCACGCAGGCTAAAAGTCAGTTAACAAATTGCTGATTTTCTTCATTTCCATTATTTTATAATTTATAATGGCTTTATGTATAGCTGTGTCCATATTATTTTATATGAGCTGATTGCAGTGACTGGAAAAGTGGGCCTTTCATTGTCTTTCTTGGTTACAAAAACTTTACATTTTAAATGGGTTTTGTTCCAGTTATGATCCAATTTTATAATAAACAAGAATCTAGCACTCTTCTTTTGTCTTTCTGATGAAATACTGGAATTTCATTTTCTGCAGGACAGGGTTTTAATAACAGACAATTAAAACAAGACCTGAACTAGACCTAATGTAAAAACATTATTTCCTAGTTAGAAGGAAAAACAGAAGTTATTTCTAACCATTGTGCGTGTGTTTTTAAATATTATATATTTATAAAATTACATCACTGCATAAATACATGTTAGTATTCATAATAATTTATGATTTAGATTATGTTGCTGAAAACTGTCTGTTCCTAATAACACGGAAAAATATGTAGACAATTGTATCTGAACAACATTATTACTGGATTTCCATAGGATTCCACGAAGGATTAGAAATGCAAAAACTCAATCCCAATTTCAAAACAGTGTGTTTTTTCCATAGCTGAGATGTCTCTTTATTATCTGCTTAAGCTCTTCTTTATTGATGTGTATTTTCTTTGGTTCAAAAGTCAAGCTTTATCATGTGGTCTGCAGTTCGGTTTCTCCATCATCTTTGTCCTGTTTGATAGGATGGGAACTTCTCTAAAGCTGAAAAAATTAAAGAAATGCCTAGTGGTGTGGAGATTGTTGGACAGTCTGTGTTTGCAGATTTTGGTGAGTTTCATTTTTCTAAAGTAGTCATATCCTGTATCTTTCTTTTTTAATTCTGAAGTTTTTTTTTAAGGTGTTACATCTATTTGACTGTAAATCTTGAAATATCTGGGAATAATTTATGAATAAATTCAACTGTGGCTTTTCCATCACGTGTATCTACTTCCTGAGTGTGTCACACTTGTGGATATGTACTGTTGCTTTCAGGCATGGTACCAGTATCAAACCTATTTTTATCGGATGTAAGTGTTTTTCATGACTTTGTGGTTGTTGGTTTTTTTTTTTTTTTCCTGAACCAAGCAAAACTGCCTTTAGTGCACAGATTTTTTTTTTTTTCCCCTCTTAAAGCAATTTGTTCAGAAGATACAATTTGACTTGTTTACAGTTTGTGCAAAGGAAGAATTTATGAACATTTACTCAAATTTTAAGTGAATTAAAAGGACTTGTATAAAGATTGATGAAACAGAGTAAAATCTAAATGTTTGTAATTGAAAATTCTGGAAGGCTTTTGGACAGAAGAGAACTTTAATTTATATGTAAATGCAACTAACTTTCACTAACCCTTATTCAGAAAGGTTAGTGAAAGCCTCTATTTTTCTATTAGAATATACTTTTTCAATCAGTTATTGCTTATCGATGTGTGTGTCATGGTATGGACAACAGGAAATGTTGGTTTTGTAGTCCAAAAAATACTTTTGTGTGTGTGCTCTGAAAAGAAATTTGTGACTCAAGGGAGAATACTACAGGCCTGGTTCTGCTGACACTACTGTGTCAGTGAAGTCTAACTTCTTAAAGAATTAACTTATTATACAAGTATATCACAGATTTTAATTCTGAGACTGAGCCCGTCTTTAAACATTGTCAAATGGTAGCCTTGTTGCATCATTTTGATTTTTAACAATTGTGACATGAGGACATAACAGCTTTTTAAATTAAGTCAGACTCCATATTAGACTGTGTCCAATTCTCTTGCTCTATGCTGCTACTTGGAAGTATTCATAAGAGTTCTAGAAAACCTGTTTCCTGATTTTTAACTAGAAGACATCTCTGCTGGATGGTTAACTTTCCTTAGTCCCTTATATAGCAACTATGGATGAGTTTACAGATCATTAGTAAATGAAGTAAGGTAAAACCTGAACAATGTTCTGCATTCTTCTGTGAAATGCTTACCATGTTTTGTAAAACCTTTTGAAGTTTTTTTGTAATTTTTTTTACTGTTTATCTACAAATATAAACACTTGTGTATAAACACTACATTTTTGCAATTAAAAATATTTTTAAATGTGTTGGTTTTTTTTGTAACCATTTTCCAAGCTGGTGTTCTGAATAATGTGTCTTAATAAGCATTAAGCAGATATAGCAGATTTTTTTAATGGTGGCACTGTGGAAAGCAATCTTTATGTAGGATATTTTCATCTCTATGTTAGGTAGCTAATGAGCCCAAATGACATATCATAATTTTAGAAATTTATCATAATTAATGGGATTTTAATAAACCCTGGGGTATCTTTGCAAAGAGGAGTAGAACTGTTCGGATGTTAAAATTTTGAAAATGTGAATAAATTGAATGCAGAGTGCTATAACAGTGCAGTACACTGTGTGGTTTTGGTACAGCCAAGATTATGAAAGACAATAGCTGGTGTAGCAGTCACAGCAGCGGGGAGCTGCCATTGTTTCAGAGTTCTATCACCAGTTGTTTAATACGCTGCTCTGCTAATTATCATCAAACTCATAGGGGGAGCACCAACATGAGGTAATAATGGAGCAATCTTTCTAGTAAGAATAAATGTAATGGGAGAGAATGCATGCAGAGACTTAAGAAATGCACACAAATAAATATAGAGGGACAGCACACATGGCAAAGAGAATAGAGAGGTGGGGAATCATCAATATCATCTATGGAAGGAGATGCTGACTTCTCACAGGCTTCTTTGGAATTGGTTATTCTGAAAGATCTCAGCCATTTCATCTATGAGAGAGAACACCCAGTGCAGATACCGCAGTGTGAGGGCCTTGCTTCCTCTTCCTGAACAGCTACGTTCTCACAAACTCTCGTCTTTATCTTCACAAATGAATTCGGATCACACAAGCCCATCCAGGGTGAAAGAGGGGAAACAGTTTAATGGTTTTTCTTCCCACCAGCTCCTCAGTGGTGGCACATATTTCGATACATCTCTTGCTACATAGATTTTCATGAAATTTGTAGAAATGCTGCTCTTGAGACATCAGTGCCTCTTTCTTGGTTGATATGAGCTGATGTTTTCAAAATCATAGGGGAGACAGGTGCCTTGTTTTGGTTATCAAATTAGGCTTTCTTGGGACATGTGTATGTAACTTTTACAGGAATCATTTTTCTAGACCTTTTAGTGGCTGAGCATAGGTATGTCTTTCAGTCACTTCTAATTGGCATGCAAAAATGAAGTGTGAAGAAAGCTGGTGCAAGGACCCCTATTTATGGAGTGCTTAAAGCATGACTGAAACACAAAAGACACGTTCCAAACAGGCAAAACATGCACAAATATCGAAGAATGAATGTTCCTTGTGCTTTGTGTTGAAAAATGACTCTGTCATATTACGTCATCTGTTCAGCTGCAGAAATGGAGATTTGTACGGGAAAAGTAAAGCAGCTCTCTTGCTTCTCTGTTTCTAGGCATAGACATCTTTTTAATTGAAACCGTGTAGGGAATAATGTGGGTTTTGGTCAGCTTTCTACAGCCTTTCCTTGTAGAGAAAAGGACAGAAGAAAGTTTAAAAAGAAAAAGTGTTTTCTGGACTTTCACGTAAGAACTGGATATAATAGGATTTAGGCTGCCATCTTGGCAGTAGAAGATAATTGGTTACAGAGGTTTGAATCTCCCTATGTAGAAGATGAGGAAAAACTGCCATCTGTAATTAGGTCTGAAGGAACAAACTTGACAAAACCTTAATGTGGATTGTGAATGGGTGTATCCATGCTGGAAATGTTTTGATGAAGGAAAATAGATACAAAGAGATTTGTGATCTTAATAAAAGAAATGAGGTGTGTATGCACTTCCTAGGGGTTCTTTTTTGAATCTTGTTTTGAATCAGGCATTAAAGTTGCCTGAATCTTCCCACGTTGAGATGCTGATACATGTTTTAAGTTTCCTAAGGGAGAGAAAGGAGTTCTGTAAGTGTGTCTGTGTGTATTTTGATAGAGGAACAAAGTTTATTCTGACAGTTACGGAAATACTTATAACTATGATTTTGAAATTACTATTTGAGTACTGTTATGACTTCAGTATTCATCTTTCTTCTGTTGCAACAGTGGGTAGGAAATTGAGTAGTGCATCAAATTTTTTTTCTTCATCCACCAAGCATTTGTTTAAAACAAGGCAATGAATAATTATTTTCTCATTGAACAAAGTTTTAGAGAATACTGAAGTGAATATAGTACTAAAACAACGTGCAAATGTACTGAAGGTATATAATTTAAATTCCACTTTATGAAGTACAGTCTGATGGAAGTTGAATAATACCCCTACCACCTCCAAAAAGATCCTACCTACACCTAAATAGCACTTTGTAAGAGTGGCTATACAGTAATTGGAAGGAGGAGAAAAAGCTTTCATTGCAAAGGAGTATTTTAGTTGAGTTCTGATAACTTTCAATCCAGTATTTATTTTCTGCACCAATCTGACAATTAAGAGGCAAAGTCTCCTGTTCCTAGAATAACACTGTATCAGAGTAACTGCATTTACCTACTTTGCTGTGTCTGCTTATACCTAGATACTTCAAAAGGTAGGCATTTATTGTACAGGTTCTGTGTGTAGTGAGCTGAAGTTAAAGAAAATGTCTTACTAGAAATGGTTTGTCAGACTTGAACATCTCCTTTTTCCAGTTTACTGTTTCAAAAATGATGAAATAATGATTGTCATAAGTCAAAAGGAAGTTAAGGTATGATGGTTTGCAATTTTAAATTGTAATTTGCCATTCTGTAATGGGGCCTGAAAGAAGTTTCATTGCACAACAAATCAGAATAGCACAATGGAAAATGGAAAATGAGATGCATTAAAAGGTTGCACTACCTTCCACCTAAGTAGCTTTTGTCAAATGATGTATGATACGCTGAGCAGAACCTGCTGTAGCTCTCACACTCTGCTCTGTGCATACTGCAGGCATCTTCTCTGGCACTGGGGTACGGCTGCTGTGACTAGAAATGCGTTCGGTATACAGTCACAAGCTTGTTACGTTCTCATCCCATAGAATTTTGTGTTGTCTGCCTCTCTTCTTTGCTTTTCTCAACATTTTCAGCATCTCATAGGTGATGTACCAGGCACTGTTACCTAAAGGTCTCAAAGAATTCCATGTTTCTCTGTGCTTTCAGTTTCTCTGTCACTTCTCATTTACTTAACCTTGTGCACATTAGACTGTGGAGCTACATCCAGTCCAGGTGTGAGTTTGGGAGTATATCATTTGAGCTGCCTTTTTCTCATTTACACCCACCTTTCTGTTTGTGCACTGTTGTGCTTCTGCAGCCCAAGATTCTGATCTACTGATCACATGTACATCTAAACAAAACAGGTTTGGTTTCAAAAGGTGACTTAGTCTAACATATTCTGCTTCCAAAAGTTTTATTTGAACTAACCTTCTCGGCCAGAAGTCTTTATCTGTCCTTCAAAGGAAAAAATAAACGGCTGGGGTGTGTCTTTTGAGGAAGATACTGACAGAAATTCCAAAGGCAGCTAGTTTGGGGTAGTATTCCCTTTCTTAAATTGATAGCTATTGTTCAACCTGATTAAGTAGAAATTATTTAGATAAGTGGACCTGGAACAAATAACAATTAGGCGATTCATGAGAAACTGTTACAGATGTTAGCGTAATCTTAACGCCAAGTATTCCTAAAGCACTCAAATAATGAATTTATATTTTTTTCATGAAAAAGATATGCAAATGTATCTTTGTATGTATCTATATGTGCGTGTCTGTGAGGTCTACTACATTTCTGTATATACATGTTTATATATGTAGATGTGTATTTTAATGGAAAAATGGACAAATATAGGTGTATATATGTGAACATATTTATGATAATGTAGTAGACCTCAGACTTTGTCTAAATCGGAATCTCTAAAATAAGTGGCACCCCCCTCTGTTACATGATGACAATTGGTTTGTATATTAACCTGACCAAAGGACAGTGAACAATTGACAAAGTTGCATTGCCCTTTTTAAAATAAAGCAGAAATGCTTTGTGATATACTTATTACAAATGGCATTTCAATTGATGAAGGTGAGCAGAGCTGGGCACTAGAGAATTCTGCACTTATTTGGCTTACACATTGCTCCAACAAGTAAGAGCTCTTCATTATTACTTTTTCTATTCTTCTCATGTCACTATGGTAATTGCAGTGCAGTGGTTGCTATAGCAAAAATGATTAATCCTCCGTTGTTGTTGTCTGTATGCTAGCAGAGGCTTTTTATAAGATCTGCTTGTACTGGCTTTAGAGGAAATCATAATGTTGGATGGAATTCTGATAAATAATTGCAATTATAAATAGCTTTAATAATTGTATTCTGGAATGGAATAGAATTGTATTCTGTAACATGGAATTCTGGAAAATATTGTACTTGTTCAAGAAATGTAAGGATTTCATTGGAACATCCTGAAAACAGTACCAAATTTTGAGCAACAAGATGAATGTGAACCACATCTGGACACAGAAACCTGTTATTTTCTTGCTACACTGAAGGTTAATGAAATATGTCTTTAAAGGAGGGACCCAGATGCAACTAGTATAGAATGTGGTGCTGATAATACAGTCCAATAATTCATTTTTACTGGGAATTAATGTTATAATTGCTATTGACATATGATTGGTTCAGTGGGTATTGATAAATTATCCTTCGTGATGCCTGACCTAAGAACTGAAATACATGAATAAATACAACACAAGTCTTACTTTCTCAGGGTAGCATTTAGCCAACTTTTTACTAGCCATTTTTCTTAGCTGCTGCTGAGTCTTCATCTGTGTGGTCTTCTCTAATTTATGAAGCCTATGTTCGCTCATACTATGCAAACTTGCTTGCTTTTTGACAAAGCATGGATTGGGATTAATGAAGTTCTACTGAAGTCTTTTAGAGACCTGAACTCAAATTTTTTTCATGTTTAGAATCTAGTGATCCAACTAGTAATTCTAAGACAATCTTCTCTGTTCTTCCCCCTACCAAGTAAATAAAGCATTTCCTGTATGTTACTTGAATATGATAGAAATTGTCATTTTTCTCATAAGTAATGATAGCTCATTATTACCAGCTGATGTTTAAACAGTATAACTGAGTGCCTAACCTTTGTTTTCTTCCTTAAACCCATTCATTGCACTGTGCAAAATGCATTTTGTTGAAAGATTTTTGTTTAAAGTAGGCTTTGATTATCCTGCAACTGATGATGCCTTTAATGAACTGCTTTTCTGCCTGCAGTGTTTCATTGCAATTTTGTAGTTTCTAGTTTTGTATCTCAATTTTCTTTTAGAATCTAAATTCTTTATTTTTTTCCTTCTTCAGAATGTCGCATCCTCAGATGCAGTAGCTATGTATCAGAGAAAAACTTTCGATGATGCGTTTTGGTAAATAACCTCTTTACATAGCAATTGTCTTTTGAGCACTGCATTGTGGAAATATACTTGTGCTCTTGTACTCAATAAAAGGACTCTAAGAATCTTAAGATGCAGGAAGACAATACTTCTCTGTTTTGAAATACTCTGCATATGAGGAATACTGTTATTACTGTGATCAGTTTGGGTTAAAAGATATAAAAGCTGATTGTATTAAAGAATTGAGTAACCTTATCTATGGAGGTTGTTTTTGTGATAGACACACTTCAGTTCATCTGAAGCAGAGGTGCATGGGGACACTCCAAGTTAATTGCCACTTGTGCATTGAATCCAGGGTGCATTGTAGAAAGTGTATTTAAAGGATAAATCTGTCTTGCTTGTTAATTGGTAACCATCAATGCATGCTGTTCAGTGATACCTTTTCATTTTTATATTAGTCATATTTTTTAAATTTCTAGCGTTTTTGACAGTTACTTAGCAAAAGATCCTGTATTGAGGTTTAAGCCATAGTTATAGCTGTTATTCCTTTGCAGTTCCTTTAAGTTTAAAAAAAATAATAATAATAATAATATCCTGGTCATTGTAGATAGATGGAATGCGGTCTGTAGAGCAACACTGACTGCTTCATCATTCATTTTTGCAGTCAAGGTGTGGATCTGAGAATAGAACAGATATAAGTTGAAGCACTTGCATCGAGGCCATCTAGGAGGACAGACTATTTCAAAAAGAAACTTTTGAATACAGTGGCCTCAAATTCTTGTTTCAAATTCATCTTTGACCACTTTAGGAGATTATTTTTCTGTACATCCCATCCTTAAAATTTTTCCCTATCACATAGCCATTTAGTAAGCAGTCTTCTATACCATTATTTCATATTGTTCCTTTTGCTGTTTAAAGTACTTTATCTCCTCCATGTCAAAGCAAGGCTTTGACATCCACAGACATCCCACATTTCTTAACTGCTAGATGGGTACACTTGTAGCAATGGTAGTATTGGTATTATTGAAAATACAGGTGCTGTTTTTTTCTAATGTAGTTGTTGTTTTTCCCTGAATTTGCACAGGGTAAGTAGTAAATAATATGGTAAAGACATGGTTGGGATTAAATTTGTCTAATTTTTCAAGAGCAAAATATTTTAGAACATTTTGGTCATCCCTGTATATGCATTTCTTGGCACCTGTGAGAGCACTGTGTGATGGAATGGGACTGGCTGGAGTTACAACCTTAGATGACGCTACTCACATTAAAGTTACTTAAGAGTAACTTTATGTGCATTCTTGACTCCTTCCAAACCATAAACATAAATTCTGTTATTTTTTTGTCCAAGTCTCTATTGTGGCTTGGATACAGTAAGTTATTTTCATCCACTTAGTTTTAAATGTAGTTCCAAAGCAGTGTTCATTTCTGGGGAAAAAAAAAAAAAAATGTTTCTCATATTTTGTCAAGTTCTCTTTCACGTGTTGCTGACAAATGCTAACATCTCCTGGGAAAATAACTATGTTGCTCAATATTAATTTTTGTAAAAGGTGCTTGTACATTAAGAATTACTTTGCTTTCTTTCCAGTAATAAAATTAGAGGGGCAATGTGCGTGCCACCTGTTTATTCATTCCTTGTTGAACAACTTAATCTCCTCAACATTGTAGTTTTCTTTGACAATATTCATGGTTAATAGAAGAAAAACTCTAAGCGAAATGTAATCACACAAGTCGTTTTCCTTAATTAGTGTTCCACCCCTCATTTGTTAGCAAGTGAAAATTTGATACCACATGTGCTTTCTAAGTGTATAATATTAGATAATTCCAAGCTTTGCGGTTTTTGTGTTAACAATGTGAGATACTTGGAAAAGTAGATTTCAGCTAAACTACAACAGAAATGTCAGTGCTAACTCTTGTTTAGTGTGCAGGGAGCTTCTTATCTTGGTTTTTAATCTCATTTCATGTTTAATCCCACTTTTTCCTTCTTGGATTCCAGTTAGTACATTTGATATAGTCGTCTTTCCATTAAAGTAGAAGACCTCACTGGTGGATCAGATGCAGCCTGGAAGTCTTTTTGTGCAGTTTGCTGACACGCTGTGTTTAAATGCTTTTCTTTCCATGGAGACTTTAATACAGATTCTTTGGAAGGGTATAGACAAACCTAAAATCAGAATTTTTTTGTGAAGGAGAGTGTCGTTAGGGTGTTTTTTAAATGTTCGCAGAACTTTGAATCATCTGTAAAAGCTCTTTACATCTGTTTTTTTGAAGTTGATTCACATTTTCTAAAAGCAGCTGACATTTATTATTTTAATAATGCGTAATTATTTTAGTAATTTATTATAATTATCTCTGTCATGACCATCTCCCTGAACACCTAAAGGCAGAGAGTGACAAAAGAATTCTAATCATTTTATTACTTCAGAAGATAAATTTAAGATGATCAGCTTTCAAACAAACCTTTATTTTGTTTGAATATTAGACTCAGTTGTACTGGTTGTCGTCTTTTTGCCTGCCCCAGAAGGGTAGTGCTTTGAGCGCTGCTGTAGCAGGGTTTTTTCCTCCTTATTTTCTTAATGTTCTTTGGAACTTTAAATGAAAGGCTCATGAGGAAGAAGAATGCAAACTGTGCAAAGCAGTGAGGGAGAGATGTGAGCAAGCTATATGCATGGTAAAATAAAAAGCATATGAAGCTGTATTAGGATGTATTATATTAAACAGAGATGCCGTATGCTTATTCTGAATTTAAATCAACAGCAGAGAAACGATTCTTGGCTTTTATTTTACTATATTGAGGATTTTTTTCTCACCTTTTTGAAAGCAACTGGGAATACTGCACTGACAGGAGGTCTGTGATAACACAGCCAGTTCACAGTATATATTCTCAAGAGAGAGCAGTAGGTGCTCAAGGCATGAGGACTGTGCGGTATAGCAAGACACTTTGATGTAGCGTCAGATCCAGAATTATGAAAGCTAGACTGTTCTTACTGTCTTAACCTGTGTAGTTAGCTTATTTTTATCTCGGGGCGGGGGGGGGAGGGGAAGACTTTTTAATACAACTGGAATAAATTATGAGTTTATCTCGAAAAAAATTTTTTCAGTTTGTTTGTCTTTAAAGAAGCAGAAGTAAGATTACTCTGTAGCAGAACTATATAGCTGTTTAAAGTTTAAAAAAAAAAAAAAAAAGTGTCATACACACACCAAAAGTTGTTTTGCTCATCATAACTACAACTTTGTTTTGCCATTTGGTTGCAAAATACCACTTTTTAAACACCTTTTTCCTGTTTTAAAGGAATTTAATGATCTGAATTGAGAATTTTTTTTTGCCTGTATACTTATGTTAAATAAATGATACACATGTTTATTTATAAAGCATCTGTCTGACACATTGTGATTTTGGGAGAAGTTGAGCATATATATATATATATATACACACCTTTTTTCCCTTAAAGTGTGAAAGAACTTCATTAGCAGTCTTCTCTTACAAAGAAAAAAATCCGTTTGGTAGTGGAGGGTTGTATGCTGTCTTTTATCAGCTGTAGTGCCTGCTGGCTATTTTACTTCATAGATTATCTTCCTCTTTAGTTATGGATAGATGCAGGTGATAAGTTAGTTACCAGACAGAACTGACTGAGGAATATATGTGTGTTCGTTTCCCCGTTATCACAAAGGGTCTGTGCTTATCTGGGCAGATCATCTAGTTGGTTGAAAATGAAAGGGGAAAAACCTAACAGACCTGATACAGCAATTTCTTAACTGTCAGAGTTGAAACTACACAAACTCTAGTGTCACCATAACAAATTAGCAGACAACACAACACCTTCATGTAGATGTGCTAGGACCTTGGGATCAATGAATCTCTCAAAGTAACCACTGAGACACTGTTTGCTCTTTGTGCTTTGGTTTTAAAACATATGCTTATGTTCTTGTATGTTAGTATTGAATTTTGAACATATAACACTTTAAAAACATTATATTGTTCTAAATCTTATTTAGGAGGTTTTTTTCCCGCTTTCTTCCATTCAAATGTCCTTTTAGAATAGATTGAAAAGAGTTGAGCTATGGTTGAACATCCTCAATGAATTTTAAAGCTTTAGCTGCAAATAATTTTTCTCATATAATCTCTATATGAGGTGTACTCCCAGTGATCTGCACAATCTGTGTATTTTGGGTTATTCCTTTTCTGGATTGGGTTGGTAGCAGTTTGCAGATATGGAAAGAAGGCTTTTTGTCCATGGCTTTTCTTTGAAATGCAGTGAATAGGTAGTTGTAAGTAATGATTCTCATATGATTCCTAGATGGCATAAGACTGCTAATTTTATCTTTACGTATTTTGACATAAATACAGATTTGCAGCTGATGAGTGTGTGGGACTTTTCTTTTTCCATCCTTTTCCCCTGCCTATAAAACTTGATCTTTATTAATAATGTAGTTCTGTAGTATCACAGTCAAGCCAGGATCATGTGTTGAGAACATGATAGCTAACAGTTGAGTGTTTATTTGTATGTCAAACAGGCTTTATTTTAAGACGAGCGGAGCTAGCAAAGGGCACTGGGGGTCTAGGGTATGTTTAACCACATCTAGTGCTATGAAGTGCATTGAATTTATAAGTAAGGTTAACCTTGAGATTTCCAGCAGCTTGAACTGAGATTGTTTAAAATCCATACAGTCACAGAAGGATAGACTGGTAGATCCCAGGAGCTGAGTAAAGATTAGAGGATCTTTAGAAGTAGCTGTCATGACTGGTTCTAATACCTCATTCCCTTGGTCACTAGTTGTATTAGGATGAAATGTGTACTGGAGTCTTGCACGTATGGTATTTCTATACTGTTTGACAAAATTGAAGGCATTTCATTGTTCTGATGGAGTGTAAATTCATATGAGCCACTGGGCTGTACAGAAACACATGCAAGCTACATGCGGCCTTACGAAGGTAATACTGTTTGCACAATTATCAAGAAGATGCATACTTGTGTTTAAATATTAGTAAATCTCTTGTGTAACTAGGGAAATTTCTTCTCATGTATAAGTCTGAGCTAAAGCTGTGTTCAATTTTATTTACACTTGTATCTAAGCTAGTTTGAAAATGGCTAACGTTCATAAAATGTTAGAATAAACAGTCAAGATCTCCTAAAACATGTAGAAATGAACATTGCTCTAGTGATGACTAAAATGAGGTTTATTTGCAGATCCCCAGAAAGAAAGAATTTTTATAACAGTCATATTTATTTTAAAATAATATTTACCATGTGGATGTCAAGTTTAGCTAGATGTAGGTTGAAGTACATTAAAAAACAAGCAAAAGACCACTTTGCATAACCTTATTTAATAATCTGAAACTAGTATAGCTTGTTTCAGCTTATCTAATGAGCTCATCCAGCCGTTATCACCAATGGCGTATTCATTAGTAAACCCAACAGAGCTTCACATGCATGCTTTTTCACCTATGAAAACCTAATTGAGCTGGAGCAAGTGTGCTAATGATACTCCTTTTTCATTTCTGGCTTCCTCTTCCTTTGTGGAGGAATTTAAATTCAAGATTAGAGTTAAAAATTGAAGGATGTCTGTTTAAATTGAGAATTAAACCAAGCATGAACATAAGAAGAGTTAGCCTTATAGGTCCAAGGTAGGTTAGTAGTTACAGTGTGATTGAGCTCTTCCATGAGGAGCTCATGGGGTATTTTTGGGTGGTCTGCAAGATCTGGAGAGTTGTGCCAAAAGTTTGAATTTTAGCTGGCACTTCAAGGTAGGAAACACAAGGATTAAGAATTTTTTTTTTTTTTTTTCAAGACTGGAAAAGCTGCTGTATCCATTTGTTGGTTTCACATAGTGCCTTTGAACAGGCTTCAGAAATACAGAAAACATATTTCTATTTATTGGAGATCAGGACAGTGTAAAATGGCAATATAAAAACTGGATAATGAAACATTCTGCTCTAGTTTCGTGCTTAAGGCTGTTTTTTGGGGAGGGTTTTTTGGGAGATTGTTTTTTTAAGAAAGATTCAGGCAAGATTTACATTTAAATAAATGCAATATTAGCCAATGTTCTAGGTGGATTTATCCTTATTTCTTTTTTTTTTTTTAATAACATTTTACTAATCATTTACAGCAGTTACCACTTTGGACAAATCTGTTTCTTCTTCAGAAAATCACTTTTGATGAAATAACCTCAATAACAAAAGAAGGTTCTGTACATTTTAAGAGTTGTATTAGAAATAAAAACTAGAGAAGAAATAAGAGATAGTAATATGACAGACACGAAGAATGTTGGGCTTTCCTTCTCTTGATTGCTGCTTTTCTGTAATACAGTATTTATCTAATTGTAGGTTTTCTTAAACTACAACTCAAGATACTCTTGTTTCATTAATGTCCTATTTCCAGCTATATTCTCATTGTTGGTGCTTCACTTGATGCCTTTTAAGTTTAAGATTTGTTTTGGCTGCTCTGCAGTGTGCATACGTACCTAGCCTTTTTTTGTTTTGTTTTTGGATGAAAGATAATGGTAATGAAGTTGTTCAATGAGGCAGATTTATAAAGTGTTCATTATGATGTATACTGTAAATGTTACAAATGTTTGTTGGAAAGTTAGACGCTTTCATTGTTCCAGCTTTCTTTTGCTCTGTTCTTTTTGGTCATTGTAGGAGTTAGTGATAATGGGCACAATTCTCATTCATGGTACGTAAAACATTAATTTTGAATAAGAAACCTGCTTTAATTGTTCTACTTGAATGATGCAGAAAGAAAATAAACAGCTTTATAAGTTGGTGCTGATTTCAGACCTGTCAAATTCACTAGTTGCTACGTTGATTTCTTTATTGAATGGTAATTTACCTTCCCATCTCTTTGGATGCTGATTTACTGGATTTCTACTACCTAGGCTAATTGACATCCTAAATCGTTTGTACTTAATAACAGAGTTGCTGTGATAATTTGGGAGGGGTTTTGCTATGAGATAAAATTATACATGAGGCAGATGGCATGTCGAAAGCCACTGAAGGTGATGGTTTGGCTTTATCACTTGGAGATATTTAGGGAATTCTGATATTTTCATAACTCCTTCTCTCCCTTATGACCCTGTTTTCCATCTCCCAGCTTCCTTACGTAAGGAGGGAGGGACCTACAAAATTTAGCTATACGTAGATGTGTATACTAAAAGGTGGTTCAGCTTCATAGGAATATAATTTGGCAGGCTGAGACATCATTTGTTATGGTATAGGTAAAGGATGACAAAACATTTAGGTTGTGGTCAGTAGTATATTGGGAAGTAAGGGATTCAGTAACTTTTGAGGATGATCTAGGTTTTTTGTTTGTTTTTTTCTATATTAACTAAGGAGACTTTATAAAGGAACTTTACAAAATCCACTTAAAATGTTAATACCAAGCTGCTCAAAACTGTATGGGCTATGGGGCAATTTGAAAAGACGAATTTTGTATTACAGTCTGAGCCTTGATTTCATAGTCTGGAAAAGCAAATTCTCCCAAACTTTTTTGTGCTGGGGCATAGTGTCTCTCTAGCGAGACTAGTTTGGCATAATTGTTATAATCAGGACTTGCAGCACTAGTCATTAATGCAGCAATTCTAGCTTCTCTCTGGCTGCTTACATTCGGCTGCTTCACTGTTCTTCTCAGCCCACACGAGTAACTTGTGGTAGCTTTGGAATATGCTAGGCAGGGCTGCAAGGTCAAAATGTGTACATGGGGATTTCTCCTGGAGTAGATAATAGAAAATCAATGTACTTCTCCTTATATGTGCTGTGTCAGAATTCTGGATGCAAACAGACATTGCTTGTTTAAACATGTAAAAGGTCATTATTCTATTAAAGGTTTTGGAAATACATGTACTAGAAGAACAATCTTAAAAATGTGTAATTTACTCAGATTTGCCTAAGTCTGTAGGCCTGGAATTTATTAGCCATTGAGTTAGTCAACTTTCCAGTGTTG
>VXAA01003595.1:0-46795 GCA_013399115.1 Anseranas semipalmata | reverse complement strand
TTTTTTTTTAACCTTTTAATATAGATTAACACATTACATGTGAACTCATGACTCTTGGTCTTCCTGACAGCACAAGAGTTTAAAACTAGTTCAAAAATTTGAATTAGTGTGTATCATAGATTTGTGATGGTAGATTTATATAAAAAGTAATTTTCTTCCCAGCTAAACACAGGGACTAAGTGCATTATTATGCATTTACTCTTCTAAATATATTATTTTATCATCAGAAATAAAATTTAAAAGTTCCTCTATACTATGGGTCAAGATGAAAATACGTCGACGAAGACAATCTTCAAACAAAAGACCCTAATTAGATAAGAGATTACAAAGGTTAAGGATTTTTTTAAATGTCGCTTATTTTGGTCTAATTTTCACAGTAAAAAATACTAATAAATTATTCACAGTTGATTATCTCTTGCAAATAGAGTTTCTGATTTTACAAATACACATTGACCATCTTTTTTTCTCTTTGACAGATGGTGATGGACAAAGTGAACATTTGTTACCAGTCTGTGAAGACAAAGCATGTCAAAAAAGTGCCATCTATTTAACTAAGCTAGGATTGGATCAGGTATTGTGACTTTGGAATTGCAAGGACAAAGGAAAATACTGTGTTTTTTGGATCAATATGAAATAGAAAAATCATTTTTCTTTCCTGCAAAATCAAACTTCTTCCCCTGTAATGATATTATGTAAGAGATTTTTATTTAGGTATTTATTTATTTATTATCTATCTAAGAAATTACAGTTTTGGTGAAAGAGGTTGCATATCTACAAAACTATATAATGGATTATTCTGCTCGAGAAAATTATGGAGATTTTGGATGAGTCTTTTACTTGAGAACAAAACATTGCAACCTAAGCACTAAAGCTGCTCTAGTGATAGATGGAAAATAAGTCTTGTGTTAAGAGTTGGAAATAGATCTAATTAATTCAAATAAGCTTCTTCAGTTTGGTTTCATTTAGGAAATGTTTCGTAGTAAAAAACAGATATATGTACACACCTCTCAAGCTGAACCAGGCCACATCTCTTACCCCTCATTTCAACTATGTCTGTCATAGTTTTTAATTAACTACGTTCCCAAATGATGCATGAAGATTGCTTACACTATGTATCTTCAGGATTGGGTTTCTATTAAAATATTTCAGCTTCGTTTGTGCAAGACACTTCTACTTGTTTTGAGTGATGTGGTCATAAGTTATGAATTCATTCATCATAATTTATTACTATGTATTCATTTATTTTAAAGTGTGTGCTGATCTACTTAAGTATTTACGGTGCCCCTCTTTATAATACAGTCAGAGCTTATAACAACTTACCCTAATGTTCATTTGCCTTAACAAATGTTTTTACTACATTTAAACTTGGCAATCTAAATCTAAAGCACAGGGTGTCCTGTAAAGACCTTGTTTATAGCTCACAGCACTACCCTCTGTTGTGTGCTTACAGAAATCTATAATGTATACCATACTTTTTTCCAACCAGGTTATGAATTATTGATTATTCCTTTACTGACAAATTATAAGTAGATTTTTTGTGTGTGTGTGTCAGTAGTACCCTCTCTGATGCCTATTTCAGAATTTATAGGTGAATGTACTGTTTACTCAAAGAACGATACATACTTTGATAAGGTGCCTCTTGTTATGGTCTGCAGCCCAAGTTTATGGTGAGGATTTTCTGTTTTAGAATCAGAATTTCTAAAAGGCTATACCATATTTTCCTACCAGCAAGAAAATCATCCTGTATTGGACATGAAAGTGCACAGTTACCAATCAGTTAAGGAAGTGTTAACTAGGATGGAATATACCATCAGTGAAGTGATAGTGTAAGAATAAGTAACTCAAAATCTGGTAATGTATCCCTTTCAGCCTTCTAATCATGGCAATTCTATTCTTAGAAATGCCTGTTTTCCCATGCACACAGTTTTGTTCTATTCTTTAAATTGATTGCCTGTATTCTTTGTTCACTGGGAAATGGATAATAGTGCTGCTGGATACACAGTGTTACAGTAGGATTTGATTTACAGGTCATAGCCTCCAGATACAAGAAGTGGATGCTTAGTTCATGATACTTGCTTTGCTTTCTGGTCCAAGGGAAGAACTATGACTTTTGTTAAGCGTGTCACATTGGTTATGTTACTGTAATGTGCTGCTTACATTTCACTGTTGAGTAGTTAGGGTGCTCTATGTCAAAAGATGTTGTCCTTTAGCTCTAAATTTAGTTCCCTATTCTTGATAATATAAGAAGACATTTTAGGTTTTCTGCTCAAGTAAATTTAAGACAAATATTCCCAATGAAAGTAAATTAATTGTGGAAAATCAACCACACAGAAATAACTTGTACCATTGATGGATACAAAGCTGTTTCTTGACAGCAGTGGATAATTTAGCAGTGGGCTAAACAAAAGTTGTATTATCTGTCATTTGTGATATGTTTCTAGAAGGAAGTGATGCAGTAACAGTAGAGGAAGGTGTGGGGCAGCTTACATAATATCAGAATTTTGCCAAAGTCGAGTCTTTCATTGTAGCATGCTCTGAAGTAACATTGTATGTAGACAGTTTTCCTGTTCCTTCATTATTTCATTTTTTTGATAGAGGTCAACTATTTATTTAATAACACATTAGATTTCTAACATACAATTTTTGACCGTCTCAGTATATTTAATTTTAATAATTTAATTTTATTTGCATATTTAATTTAGCAATTACACTGTGCAGTTTGAATTTTAAAGTAGTTTCCAAGATAATGATGTTTGAGTTAAAAATTAGCGGCTAAATATTGTCATTTTATTTCAAAAAGTGAAGAATCTGACATTCTCAATCCTGCTAGGGAAAAAAAAGGCATTAAGAAGTATTAAGGCTTACATAGAAACTTCAAAGCAATTTTTCCTGCATATTTTTAGAATGACTTTCTAATTAAAAATGACGATATCAAATGGCAGACAATAATGACTTGTTCTGATCTAACCTTTTTTAAGAATTATATCTAGTATTTTCTTTTCTTGCACTCTGACTCATCTAGAAGTGATGGAGCTTTTTCTTCTAAAGCATTTTGTCTTTTCCATTATGAAACAGTGGGAAAATATTAGCATTTTGATTCATGTCTACAGTTTTTCCCATATGTTGCGTGTTTCCTTCAGGTAGAAATCTATTCAAACATCTTGCTTCCCATTTTTATTTCAAAGTCAAATGTTTTAATTTCATTGAATATGGTCATCAGTGAGATCAACTGACCCAACTTCTGATATTTGACTAAATGAATTAATCTTCATGAGAATTGATAAATATAAACTTTGTGGCAACAGACTGAGATAAATGCCTTTTGTTTATTTAATAACTTTACAATTTGAGGGAAATACTAATAAGCCCTTGTGGTGCAGAAACAAGGAGATGGTATCCCTTGTGTGACAGCTAGATAATGATCTGGAATCTATGGGAAACAGACAGATTTCAAGTCTATTATGGAAAAAGTAGAAGATGCTATATATCCATTATTTCTGTTCAGTTTTTGCTGTAAGGTTTTGTGGGAGTTTTTTTGGTAGTGAAGAATTTTTAATAAAATTATTTCTCGGATCTGAAAGATAACAAATTATATGACTGTCTTAAAATTTCCTGTGTTAACTGGACGTGGTTCTGTCCTTCCTTATCGCTGCTTGTTTGCTGTGACATCTGGTGAAACGAAATGAAAAACAGTTAACGCATTTCCATGATATTGTATGATAAATTGAGATGAAACATAGCAATCAGAAATACGTATCTGTAGAATTTGTGTTTCTGAACAGTTATGCTGTGGAGAGGCATTCAGTGGCACGTCAGGCTTTGGAGTTGTTGGTTTGATAAGATCTTGTTTCGTTTGACGTCTGTCAGTCTACAGTACTTCCTTCTCATGCTGTTCGTGGCATAGCTGGATCACTACTGGAAAGCCAAGCAGATCTAAGAGAATTATTTCAAGGATGAACTTCTCTCACCATAGGTTTTACTTTATTTAACAATTTAATCTTGTAAGTATTAGAAATATCTTAGATAAATGTTCTTCTTTTGCATGATGAGGCCAAAGGACAGGTGAAAGAATTATATATGAGTGACTTGAGGAGATACAGACCTACTAAAAGTTTGAAAGAATATGAACGTTTCCACAGCAACAGAAGAGTTGCTGTCAGATCTGAAGTGGAATCCCATACGCTGTTTTGGATTGTGGCTGGTATTAGGACACCTCAGACTTCTTGAAATTCACCTGCCATAGCTACAGACAAACATGCTTGCTGATTTAGATCTCTCACCTAGATTCTGAAAATTAGACTGAGATCTCCCTGAAACTTGTTTTAAAGTCCCTGGTAATGTTTACTGTAGAAACTGTAGATATTATGATATTCTTAGAGATGACTCATCTTTCTCTAAATTTTGTCTAATATTCAGTATGATTTTTTTTGTTTCCTGAGGCAAACAGTATCATTTCAGTCCTTTAATTTGAGAGTTTCTTTGTGCACTTGTTGATTCTTATAACCTTTCTCTATACAACAGAAAGGTTACAGCTTCATTCCTTTTATAAATCTAGTGACTGTGAAGTGGAACATAGCAATGCATCCTATAGCAAACCACAGGTCTTTCTGGTATCATTCTGTAGGCTAGAGATGTATCTGACAGCACCGATTATCAGCTGTTGTTGGTCATTGTAAATAGTTTTTCCTAGTTCCTCTGCAACAGCTTAGAGGTGGGGAGGGGAGATTGCAGTTGATGCATTTTTTCACAAATCCCAAATTGCACAAGATCCCCTCGTCTCTGGATTATTAGTCTTCCTCAAAGCAGCTATGGGTCTGTGAGCCACATTCTAGTATTGAAAATATGACTTACTGCTTTATTTACTCTTTTCTATGTCACTAAAGCAATGTTAGGGACTATCATCTTCTGGGCTTTGAACACCATAATTTAATGGTGTAATGTATGGGTTTTTTTGTTGTTGTTTTGCTTTTGTTTTTGTCTTTTNNNNTTTCTTTTTTTTTTTTTTTTTTTGCAGTGGTGGCTACTCAACTGTATATGGAATTCAGGTGACCTTCATATGCACTGAAAACCTAATGCATCCTGAAATTACTGGATTTATTCTTTATGTGCAGCTGAGCTATAATGCCTGCAGACAGCAGAAAGGGAGCCCCTAGGAAAAAGGACCTCTGTTCCTGTGGCCAGTTCTGTTGGGTCACTCTTGATACTCATCCTTCCATAGGATGCTATAGTGCCTGTTATAGAAAGGAGAAACCTGGGTGTTTCCAGGAGAGGTGTTGGCGAAGAATGGACTACAAATTTCGAAATGCTTTCTAACTCACAGCCAGCTCTGTGCTTGGTTACATGGAACTGAGCAGCTGGCTGGCTGGCTGGGTTAATTGTTCTTAATAAGTTTCCTGACCAAAACTTAAAAATTAAGAGATATGTTACTCCCACATTTTTGGCTTGAAGAACTGCTAACAGGCTGTAGAGCAAGAGAGCCACCTTTCCTAATGTATAGAATAATGTGGACTCGAGTTAGGTGGGGTGTGTGCAAATAGTTTTTAAAATATCTTCCAAGTACCTGAGATCTTCAAAATGAAAAAGCAGCTGTGTTTTCACAAGGCAATAAAGCATTCTCTTCTAGTTGTTGAAAAACAAGTATTTGAAGAGTTTGAGAATGGATTTTCAAGCAATTAAAATGATTTTTTTTTTTATTTATAACATCATTAATTGAAGGAATACATATATATGAATAAATGTTTTAAACAGCAGTATTAGTGGAAGTCTGTAATAGAATTTAACAGAAAGGGAAGAGTAAATCTTTTTTCTCTGACTGAATTTTGTGTTCAGTTAAATTTTCTTTTAGATATGTTCATTCCATTTTTCAGTCTTTTTTCATCTGAGGTAGGTAAGAGAAATGATGATAAGACCACAAAAACAGCTTTGTGCATCCTCATTATATCCCACCTATTTCTGTCTTTCAGTAAAAGGAAAAAAAAAATGGTTTTAGTCTTTTTCCTGTTAAGCTTCATATTTGCTACTACAACTTTAAAGTAATTGTCTTGGTTATCAAATACAAAAGAAGTAGCATATTGATATTATTGATAAATATATTTTTATTTTTCTGCCTTCTGTACTGAAGTATGTCCTAAGGCACATGAACAATTAATCTTGCATTCCATTACTCAATACTGCTACTTACAGAAGAAATATACAGAATGAGTTTCACCAAAAATGTGTATTACTCTGAGTTTAAACTGTCAGATTAAATTACGTGTGGTACCAGAATGTGTTCTGGTTACAGATTGAACAAGACTAATGTTTTGAAATGTTCTACAGCTGCTGTTATAAAAAGTTCCACAACTGGTTCAGTAAGATGGATGAATTTTACTCTGTACAGTAATAATGTTTAGTAGCAATAGGTGGTATCTGTTTTCCTCGTCTATTGCTTTATATCTTTGCATTTTATTGTAGCCCTTACAACTGTAAAATTGCTTTTTATGAATCATTTTCTGAGTAAAAAACAATGCAAATTCAGATTTACTCCTAAAATTTCATTTTGAATTTTGTTTCTTTAAAATAGTGTTACCACTGTTGGAACTGTTCGAGGCTTCTAAACTGTCTGTGACAACCAGACAAATTTGACCTTAGTGCACATTTTTAGTAATTTTGGGGGTTCTCTAACGTGGATGTGGAAGTATGTAATCTCAAGAGACCAGTCCAAGTATCGCACACAATTGCCACGTGGCTGGAATGTTGTTCATTGCTGGATTGTGCTAGTGAGGGAGTCTCTCCGCAGCAGGAAACAATGCTGTCGGGGATCTCATTCTGGTTCCTGAAATAGCTAAATTAAGGCTTGGATGAGAGACGTTGAAGATGCTGTTAAGTACTGTTGACATTGCTGATAGTGATCCTTTAGGATGGCACCCTTCTGTTCTTTTGAAGGCATTGTCAGTTAGTTGACATAGAAAATTACTTCTGGCTTTGAAAATGACACTGAATTTTTCTGTAGAATTGAAATGTTAACTCATACTTCAGTTTCATACCAACTTGTGAAATTACTTTGATTTTAATTAAGATAAATTCCTATTTAGCCCCTCTGCAGCCCTTCGTGGAAAGTAAGTACAGATACATTCTGTTTCTTGTCCTGGAGAAATTGTACTTCGCATTTCCTTTGTACTTTCACAAATTTAATGAGGGTGCACCCCTCTTCCAGTTTTAATGCTGCCTATTGCTTGCAATTTCAGACAAAAAAAAAAAAAAGCACTCAGGATCTCAAGGCCTGATAGTCTGGGCTTGCCTACATGTAAAAATTAGTATAGATTCCAGGCAAGTATGAATTTCAGTGAAGTCATTTCTGAATATCTCAATTCACTAGACTCTTTCCAAAACATGGGTTCTTTATTCTTGTAACCTTATCTAACTTTTTCTGTTCTCGAATAACTTAGTACGTAGAAAAGGCTTCATATTAAAATTTTCATTTGGTGTCAAGAGTTGGGAAATAATCCTTATTGGGAAATAAGTGTCAGAGTTGGGAAATAATCCTTATTATTATTTCCTCTTTGGAAATCTGTAAACCATTTAAGAATCCTGATGCAGTATAGACCTGTCAGCTGTCTTAAATAGAATTAGGTATTTTTTAATAAATAAAATGGATTTCCTTACCTGTCTGTTCTTTTTTTTTTTTTTTTTTTTTTTTTTTTCTTTACAGTGGATTCCAGTCTTGCAAGACTTCAGAAATAAAGACACACTCTGGGGCTTTGTATCAGATCAAACTGACAAAACTACGTCAGAAGTTTCATTTCCAATTACCCTTCATATTGGAGATTACAATATGGATGGCTACCCAGATGCTCTTGCTATACTAAAGAACACATCTGGAAGGTGAAGTATATGTAAATTTAATTGAAGTTTTTTTTTTTTTTTCCCTGAGAAAAATGGTGTTAGTTTGAAAATGAGAGAACAGTTATGCATGGAAAAAATATGAAAAACTTTGTTATTCATAACTAGCCCTTGTGCAGTCCCTGCAAATTTTTTCCTTGACCTTGCATATTTTCTTTTTCTCATGGTGTGCTGTGATGCGTGCTTTGCAAGGTCCTCAGTTTTCTTAGTTCTAAAGAATGAATTTGATTTGGGGATGCATGTAGAATTGAATTCGGATACTTGTGTGCAAAGACTCCCCTTGCCATTACTTCACTTCAGGTATAGATGTTTAAAATGTTTTAGCCTATATGTTAAAGGCATGTCACAACTACTGATTTCTTACCATTTCAGCTTATTTTTTCTTTTGTTTTGAATTCTTTCCTTGCTTTGCAGTTTTTCAATTTTCTGTTTTAATCTTTATCCAACTTCTTTCTTTATGAAATAAGCTTGTTTCCAACCCCCCCCTTCTGGATGCCTCCAACTCATTTCATTCATTTAAACTTTACTACTGAAATGTACTATGATAAAATCCTCTTTTTTTCTCTGGTGACTGTACGCTTGTTGGATTCCTTGCTATGTGAGTGGCACACGTTTTTTCTTTTCGTGATTTCATCTTGCTTTCAGGGTGTTCAGTGAGGTTACGTTGTGGATTTTTCATTACCTTTCCTTGTGTTTTTTGCTTCTACTTATTTGTTTACCTGGATGTTTCAACTACTTCCTTGTCATCAGAAGGAAATGGCAGTACCTTTCTGTGCTGCTACAGTTTGATCATGATTTGCTGAAATCTCTTAAGTTTTTTGAGCTGTCTTGCCAATTGATTCCCTTTATGGAAGATGAAGCAACCAGTTATTTAAGATGAAATCTTGAGGTTTTTTAGAAGGTTATTTAGTGTCATGTATGCTTAAGTGATCAGAAAATAATTCAGCCAGTATGTTCCGCAACTTCAGAGGAGTGGATGCTCCATTTCTAATTGCTGGGATTCATCTGGTACTTAGTGGTTCATCATCATTCATGATTTATTGTAGCTGAGGCAACAAAATTAGGTTGTGCTCATGAATGTTTGTAGAAATCAATTTTGCTTTTTTGACTTCATTGACTCCTGAATTGTGCATTAGAAAAGGGATATTTGTGTCAGCAGCAAGGAGTCTGTATTTTTTCAAGGTCCAGTGGAGGAGAATCTTTTTTCTGGGGGGGGGGAGGAGGGAGAGGGAGAGGGAGAGAACAGCTGCAGTAAAGAATGTGGTGATGAGGACCACTGCTAAAGACGGTTCTTCCAGCTTTAGCTTGTTAATCTCACTACATCTCTGTAATCATTAAAATTACTTAAAACCTGTTAGGCAGGTGTCCTGGTTTTGGCTGGGATAGAGTTCGTTGTCCTCCTAGTAGCTGTTATGGTGCTGTGTTTTGGATTTAGGATGAGAAAAATGCTGATAACGCACGGATGTTGTAGTTGTTGCAGAGCAGTGCTTACCCTAAGTAAAGGCCTTCTCAGCTTCTCATACTGCCCTGCCAGTGAAGTTGCATGCATGAGTTTTACCTTCTTTTTCCTGATTCTCTCCCCCATCCCACTGGGCAGGNGAACGAGGACAGCTGACCCAAAAGGGATATTCCATACTGTGTGGCATCATGCTGAACAATAAATATGGGGGAGTTGGCCAGGGAGAGGCTGTTACTTGAGGTCTGGCTGGGCATTTGTCAGTGGGTGGTGAGCAATTGCATTGTGCATCACTTGCTTTGTATATTCTATTATTATTTTATTATTTTTATTATTATTTATTCTCCCTTCCTTTTCTGTCCTATTAAACTGTCTTTATCTCAACCCACAAGTTTTTACCCTTTTTTTCCTGATTCTTTTCCCCCATGCTGGGGGGGCGGAGTGGGAGTGAGCGAATGGCTGCGTGGTGCTTAGCTGCCTGCCAGGTTAAACCACAACAGCAGGTTACAGCCAGAAAATGTGTGTTGTCAGTGGAATATGTATCACAGTGTTTACGTTCTTAGAGAAGGGAAATAAACAGTTCTAGCCATTCCTATTAAATTTGTCAGTGTAATCTTTCTTCCCCTTTTTTCCTCATTGTTTGCTTTCCCAATGCTTTGTCTTGCTACAGTCTGGTGTTATGGCAGGTGTAGTGATCCGAACTGGGAGAGTATTGTACATCGAGGAGTTAGTGATCCACGTAACAGTTGGCCTGAGTACCTGCATGCCTGTGCTGTTCTGCACATACCACTTGGCTGCAGGATAAACTTAGCCAGCTAATCGTAATGGAGAAGCCTGTAGGCAGCTCCCACTTGGCACCTGGTGATGAAGCCACTGGCATGTCCTTGTGTTTACCTTGAAGCAGCATGTTTCCGTGTGAACATCGTTTTGCTTGACAGTAGAAATGATGAATAGAATTGTTTACTTCTAAGAAAAACCTAAATGAACTCTAGAGACTATTAATGCCAGTGAACCTCATTACGGACAGGATATGCCCAGCATGTTGTGCCCTGACTAGAGGTCTGTCTGATGCTGTACGGTTTGGATTTTCCAGCACCGGAAGAGATGTGAGATTATCTATGCTATCCACTTTTTCTTCCTCATGTCATCTCCTGCAAAAGGTATTTTAATCAACACCTTACTGGGATCTATGATGAATACTCGCACTTGTGCCTTGCAGGGCAAAATAAAGTCTCTGTCATAGTTGTATTTAGTATCTTCCTCTGTATGGTATTGTGGATGAGGTTGGGTACAGATTCATAGTTTGAATTAATACTCAGTAAGGAAAAGAACTGAGTTCACTTCAGTGCTTAAAAGAGCATATAGACAGAAGGTAGATGCTTAAGTTAAAATCAGTCCAGATCCTCCAGTGATTTCCTAAACATGAGTCACCCACTGACATTTTTGTGTTGGAGTTCTTTACATACTGACACATGCCTAAAAATGACCCAGTTTGAAGAGCTACGTGCTTGTGTTCTGCCTACACGATGTTGTGATTCAGTGAGCAGCTGAGCTCTGCCACTGTACTTCTGAGCCCTAAGATAACTAGCACAGCAGGCTCTGAGCCTTAACATAACTAGCACAGCAGCTGTTTTGTTTTGTTTTTCAAATATGGCAGAGGAGAAATTGGTTGATGCAAGTTCTGGGTGGTAACAGCATAGGCAAAGTTAAAGCACTCAGTCCCTGAATGTCAGTTTTTTTTCTTCATAGCGTTGCTCAGTTGGGAGTTTCTGTTCAGCAGTCATTTGAATAAAGACTGTAAAAAGTCTAGAGAGCAGAATAGAACCAAGGTCTTTCCTTTTCCATTGAAATACTGAGCCATTTAAAATGCAAAGTTGTTCTTGTCTGTGTTTTTTACTTAAGCCCCACAAATCTTTTCTTTTGGGCTGCGCTATAGGCTATCTCCTAGTGTGTATCGTGATGTCTAGGACACTTCCAAAGAAGATTTATGCCATTCAGAGTTTTGTTTTTTTGTTGTTGTTGGGGTTTGTTGTTGTTGTTGGGGTTTGTTGTTGTTTTATCTTTTTAATATTACCAGGAGCCTCTCTTCTCTGGCAGGCATATACTTAGGGCAATGTAATAATATGTGAAGGTTTAAATAGTTTATAAATAGTTACTCCTGTAAAAGACCAGGAATTTACCCGTCTCACTGCAATGAATTACAGTGGTACACTTTTGTCTTTATTCTCCTTGCTTTTGAAATTATTTATTCAATTGGGTGTGTCTTAAACTTATTTGAAACTTGACTTCAAAGTTGAGTGACATTAGTTAGGCATAAGGACTGAAAGTACTGGCAGGTGATTTGACAGGTTGTTCAAAGTAGGGTTCAGAGAGCTGAAGAAGTCTGGCAAAAAACATGACTAAGAAATACATTGCTTGTTAACACTATATTCCCAGTATTTGTAGAAAGGTAATGGAAACACTTTCTGCACTGACTGTCAAATGTCACTTTCACAGTACTATAAATGCATTGTTTCTGAGAAACGTAAGCAAATACTTCCTTTTTAAAATGTGTAACTGGGTCAGAGAGAATTAAAAGTGTGGGAATTAAATTAAAAGCTCTTCCTAAATTAGAGCAAGTTAAAATGAAAACCTTATTTAATTGATTTTAAACACTTTTGGATCAAGCTGTTTATTTCTTTCTCTGAAGCCTTTCATGCTACATCTACAGATCTAATTTCGGTGATTGATTACTGTGATTAAATGATAAAAGCATTTTTGTGAACTCTTGACCTCAATCTGTGCCACAGTCTAGGAAGCCTAGCTTCTGGTTGCTGTCTGTAACTTAAAGAAATTAAAGGAAGCAGAAACCATTTTATTCATCTGAAAATATACTGATACGTGATAATGGAAGAATATAATTAAAATCAATTATATTTTTATTATAAATCTGGAAAGCACTTTCAGATCAAATTTTTTTTAATCCCTATGAGACACTGAAATAAAAACATTTATCATACTTGGGAATAACTTCAGTTTACTGTCCTTCCAGGTGAGTAAGTTAAAATAAATGATTAATAGCTTCAGATATTGATAGAATTGCCATAAGACCAGAGTGTTTCATCTCCTGCCATATCCTGTTGATTTGCAATAAAGGCATGCAATGTTCTGACAGCATGCATTCCTTATTAACAGCAACAACAACAACAAAAAAGGAATCCGTTGTGCTTGCAAGTGTGGTGGGGGTTTGAACTCAAAGGGTCTATAAATTCCAACAGGTGAGAATGCTGCATTCACAGTCAATTCTTACATATTTATCTATCCATTGTGAATTCTTTTAACTTTTGACTTGAGTCAAAACCTGCACATTAGAATTCCAGTCTACAGATTTTTCTTTAGACTACATACATGCATGAATTTTTCTTCCCTCTAGTTAGGACTATATTAGAAATTGTGTATGCGTATAGAATAATAATAAGTAAAGGGATTTTATCAGTAGGTACTCATTGGCTCATCTCTACTTGCTATCTTATCTAAATTTATTCATTTTTTCACATGCTGGTTTTAAATTTACTCTGGTAATATTAGAAGTGTAAGTACTCCATATGAGTCTATAAATGCCTATCCTTCATTCTGCCACCTAATTAGATGAAATAATTTTTACTTAACCACTTGCTTCCCAATTAGAGACTAATAATTGGCATCTTGCATTACAAACATTAAATCTAAGGAATCATTTTTTCAATAAGGCTTTTATTCAAAGGGAATGTTTTTTCACTGGTCAGATAAAGTAATAGTATAGTTGGAAATTTAGTATCTATCTCACACATCGGTGATAAATAGCAGTAAAGATTGAAATTTGGAGCTAATCAAAAGCTGAATAAGGACAGTTGAGTGAAAAACTTTGAGTATAACACACTTCTGTAAAGTTTTCCAGGCACTCATACACAGTTTTAAATTAATGTATGTGTATTAATCCTTTGCATGGGTCTACTTGAAAGGACTCTCATTTGACCAAATCATCTCTTCCTAAATCATTTTTAGTTATCACTTGTCAGAAGCAGGGTTGGATAAAGGACTTCTTTAAAATGTAGCATTAATGAGCAGCCTGTAGTTGAGCAGTTCTAAAAAATAGAGACAAATTCATTTATTCTGAATGTCTAGAGTAAATTAGTTATTTAGATGTCCCCTGTATAACTGTAGATGGCATAGCCTAAAACTGATAGAATGAGAGATATATGAAATTAAGCAGTAAATATTTAATTCTAACTGCAAAGCAGCATGTTAAAATAAAACTGAGATAAATCTTCAGTCTTTCTTTCTTGTTAAGACAAGCTTGTAGTAATTCAGTCTTATTAAATCTAGCTTTGCTGCATATGACCTTCAGTCAGAAGGTTCCAATCTGTAGACAATTGTATACTTTGTTGAGCGTCATTCGTAAGTTGTTTCAGATGGTTATGCAGGTAGTACACAAGTTGGTGACATTGTGCATTAAACGCTGTGAATGTAATAGTAAATAATGTTTAACAGGACACTTGCAGAACTTTTAATGTTTATTAATGGTGATTATGCTAGTCTTAATATGCAGAGAAAAAACTCTGAATTCTCAGAATTTAAGCTGATTTTTTTCTATGTCTGTTACACATTTTTGTAGCACGTGATTTTGTAGCATTCATTTAAGGTTTTATAATTGTAACAGTCTGTCTTCATGTGTTTTCCTATAGGCTTTCAGGGACATTGGTTTTTCAGTTTAAGAATGTTGTTGATTTTCATTGTTACAGGTAGATTTTTTTTTTCCTGACTCTGTGAATCCTTCTAGGGTTGGTTCAAAATAATAAGGTAATAAACTTGCTCTTGGTAATTGTAGCATGAAGCAGAAATAAAATACAGAGGTAGATACTTTGATTCTGGTAATTGTGTATTAATTAAAGCCCTAAAAAAACATAAGAACTCAATTAGCAGCCCACAGGCCAAATCCAGACCTCAGGAGTTCTTCCAAGAAAGAACTGAACAGCTGACAGCAAACAGCTGATTGTTATTCCCTTTACAAACAGCCAGGCGCTGCAACTTCTCCTGTTGCTGTAGCCTTTCCAAAGAATGGCCCACAACCAAGACTTCCTCCTCCTGTGCTGAGACGTGGCAAGTGGGAGCTCCCATATCAGCACAGCCCTGGGAGTGGAGTAGGGATCAAAAAAAGATATAATGTGGCTAACAGTTACTCAGACTTTAATATTTTGAATGTTATATATATTTTTTATGTCAAGATGATGAAAAAGAGAAATTGAAACAATTTGCTTGGCTCAAGTTGTCACCTTACTTTTATAGTTGGTTAATTTAACATATGAATGTGAGCACTTACCAATTTCAAGTTATGGTTATGAGTTCTCAGGTTCAGATAATACAATGGCTTAAATATTGTAGATAACCTAATTTGATTTTTGGCTGGACATTAATTCTATATACTCACGCTTTTAACAGTGAAATTGTAAAAAGTGGGTTGTTCATATTAAGGCTCAGTCAAATGCAGACATTTTGTTTTTCACAGAAGCTCAAGAAATGTGATTATAAAGTTTTGAGGAAAATATTTAAATATGCCATTTTATTTTTGACACAGCTTATAGTGAACAAAATCCTACTTTTTTCCTATTGCAGTTTTTGAAATACTAACTTGACATTGTGTAAAGAAACTGTTGCTTTATTGTCAGAACTGTTTTTTTCTCAAGGTACATGTTTTGCCCTCCTGTCCTTCTGAAATGGATGGAGCAGAAATATAAATATTGTGGAATATGATTCTTATGAGTAGCAAGTTACCTGAAATATTCCGCAGAAACAAGGAAAACCAAAAACTTTCCTAAGGAGAAAAGCTGAAGTTACTTCAGCTTGTGTGTGACTGGAGGCCTTGGATGCTGTTAAGATATGGAAAAACACCTTTTTGTCACCCTCTGGAATGGCATTGTGTTCAAGGTCATAATGAAGAAGTGGTTTTGGTTATTGCCCTGGGCTCTGACATGCTTAGCTAGCTTTGCTGCTAGCTAGCAGCAGTTGGCTGCTCCATCTCCTGGCTCTGCCCCCAGAAAGCGAAGAGGAAACTTCATCTGTTCCCGCTGCCAAGGCAGTGATGGATCCCTGTGGGCTCCCAGGATAGTAACTGAGACTTGCCAAGGAATCAGACTCCCAGCTGGTAAAGTCCTGAAGGTTTTCACCATTCCAGTGAGAGTGGCAATCTTACAGTATTAGAGGCTGGGTATAATGCTGTTAGCCATCAGAGTGCATGTATGAACCCTATGTCATGCATATGTGTCTCCCACTGACAGACTGACATGTATTAGATGAATTCTTCAGAAGGGAGATTTTTTGCTATACCACACTGATCTGTTTGTTTCTTGTTTCAGTATTACACCCTTTCTCTCTATGTTTATTTGTTGTGTGGCAGCAAATGTCTAATTTGGTTTATCCTGTCCACTCTTTACTACCCTAGTAATCTTTTGTTTTGGTTTGGTTTTTGCTTTGAAACAATTGAAAACGTACTACTAGAGATGTGGTTTAATTTTAAATGTGTAAAACATTATGTGATGTGTAAGAAAATTTATTAATAGAACTCGGGTTGGGAACAGATTGCCATAAAATGATGAAAAAAGCACTGACACGTTTCAAGTAGTGTATAAGCTGAAGGACCGTGGGGAGGGATTAAGGAAAATGGTAGTTAGGTGCACTTGTACTTGTATCAGAATAAAGTAAGAATAATGAAATTATTCCTGCTGATTTGGACCTATTTATTTAGTGTATTCATTGGTTTAAATCAGGCATGACATGATGGTTGTAATTCTGCCTGTAAAGTTAACATAAATGCTTATGGATTTGAAAGTAACCAGTGGCTGCTAGGTTTGGGGTTTTTGTTCTTCTTCTTATTATTATTATTATTATTTATACTTCATATGGCTTAGATGTTACAAAAATATTGTAATTAATTTATTATTTAGACTTTTTATAGGAAGTTTTTATATGTTTTACAGCAATCAACAAGCATTTTTACTAGAAAATGTCCCATGCAATAATGTGAGCTGCAAGAGTGTACGTCGTATGTTTAAAGTTTTTTGGGAGCTCTCAGATCTGAATCAAATCAAGGATGCAGTGGTAGCAACCTTCTTTGACATATACGAAGACGTAAGTTCAACTCTTTACTACAGCAAACAGCATCACTGTCTTTGCTGTTGAATCTGTCTTTTTGTGCCATTGGTAGACTGCTTTGTATAAACATTCACTTCACAGCATGTGGCAGACAGACAGTGCCTTCAGTCTGGGAAATTCCTGCTTACTCCTTGAGATGCTCCCTGGAAGGTGGGCAGGTAGCAGCAGCACATCACTGACTAAAAGTTTGCTGGCCCTCCATATGCTCCATTTGAGCTGCCCTCTTCAGTGGCAAGAAAGAAACCATGGACCACATGCACTGTCCTGGCTAGCTGTGGATGCAGCACTCTGTCTAATATTGCCTAAGATTAATATGATATGAAAGTTATTAAAGTTAGTAGTGGAAGCATAAACTTTGCCGCACATGCTCCATTTTTTTTTCCTTTGTATCTCTAAGGGAATTTATTTGCTGGATTTAGATGTTATCTAGAGTAAATCAGCATTCTAATTTAATTTTTTTTTTTCCCTCTAGGGAATCTTGGATATCATTGTAGTAAGCAAAGGCTATTCCAACAAGGACTTTGCTATCCATACATTAAAAAATAACTTTGAGGCAGATGCCTATTTTGTTAAAGTTATTGGTAAGTTATTACCATATAATCAAGTCAAAATCAAATCTTGAGGGGAATGAGAATATTTGATCCTCTGTGTGTGATAATATCATGGTAATGCTCTATGCGTGATAATACTAGAAAAGAAAAAGCACAGCATGGAAAATACTAGGGACTACAGAAGTATATTGCAGAATCTATACTTGGATAAGTCATTTTTGTTTGGTTTTGAAGTTTTTTTTTCTTGTTCGTATTTTAGTGTACTTGTTTAAATTCCAAGTTAATTCTGGCCACTGTTTTTAGCACTTCAGCTGTTCTAATATCACTTTAGCTGTTTTTTACCAGTTTTGACCACAGTGTCCTTTAAATAAGTGTTCATCATCGTTTGAGTGTGTATTTTTGTTTTTACAGGAATGCATGTCTTATTTCTCTTGCTACCTAGAAGCAGTCTAAATCCTTCCTTGCATCCTCAAGCTTTCATTCACCACTTCTGCATCCTAGCAGAATTCTAAAGACAGTACTAGGCCTTTAAAAGTTGATCTCTCAGCTGCCTTTTGAAGGAAGAATGAGAATTATCAAGTGTCTAAAATATAATCTGTAGAGAAACTGAGTTATTCAAGCTAAAGGAGAAATTTTAAGGAAGATCCATGTCTTCAATCTATAGTGATAGATAACAATGGGGGAAGAAGTGCTCTTGGTGTCTGCATACAACAGAAAGTAAACAAAACAAAGAGTAAATAGTAAGAATCATGTCTTAAATGACAGCTTGTGAAGTACAAATAAAAATTCCTGGAGAAGCTGCAGAGTTACCAACATTAGAGGTTTATACAACTAGGTTAGGAAACTATGTAGTATATCTAACTGTTTTTGAGGGAAAGGGTTGGACTTGGTTAAACTCATGATCTCCCTTTTGTGAGTCTTTTGTACAATACCTTCATTTATCTCCTAACAACACGTTGTCACTATAAAAGTGACATTAGATCTACATGTATCTATCCTTCAACTTAGACTTTTAGTGTCTGATAATATTTAAAATTTGGAGGAAGATCAGCATTAGTCACTAACCTGAGAAAAATGTAATTATGGTTATACATAAATATGTATGTTACAATGATACAGAAGGGAACCATAAGACAGCAGTATTGACTTGAAGGCATGTGCTTTGTTTGTCCACAATGACTAGCTTTTTATCTTGCCTATTTTCAGAAACCTAGGCAAGAAACAATAGCTAAGTGTGCTTATTTTCATCTGTGCCTTGAATGCTTGCAGTATTTTCTTTCCAGCAGGGACTTCTGTCTTTTGCCCATGCCTCTGTCATATCAAGCCTGGAGTTTCTTTTCCCTATCCTTTGGAAATGATGAAGAATCCAGGGCAAAATGAGCTGGTTTCATTTCAGTGACCTTCTGCATGGTGCATATTTTGCATATTCTGCACAATCTATTCTAAGAGTCAGTTTGTTTCCATGTGAGAGTCATTTTGGTGTTTTCAGCCTAAAAGTACTATGTGGCACAAAATACACCTTACCATAACAATTTAAGATGACAGCTAACAAGGCAAGGGTATGTGAATTAAAGCCTTGGTTTAAAAGGCTAGAGTTAGATTATGATGTTTGTAATTGAGACTAATTAGGTTTTCAAATTGCATGCCCTACCATGTTCTTCCAGACTGCAAAGATGCTGAGCTTTGAGCCCATTGCTTGTCTGTCTGTCTTGATTTTTGAGGAGGACTAAAAGATGAGGCTGTAAGTGAACTCATGAGGAGAAAGCTAAACCAGTGAACTGGAGGTTCACTGTGGAAAGATCGCATTTGTCTTCACATTATTTAAATATACCTAATGCTTCAGCATTCTGCATGTCATAAGATAAACAGAACTGCAGCCACTACTGGGGGCTAATGTATGCATTACTTTCTCCTTAGTTTGGGCTTTATTTTCATCGTCATAGACCACAGTAATTTGTCGTGTTGATGGAAGCCTTCTTCTTTTTAAATAATACTGCATATGGGTAGTGTAATAACATGAGCATGCAGAAAGCCTTCTAGAAAAATCTTTTACTTCACAAAGCTATATTAGAATAATAACTGTGTGATATTTTGAATGAGGGAAAGGAATAATTTCTAACATGCTTTTTGATTCAGTCTGTGTACATATATCTTAAAAATCAAAGCAAACCGTTTTTTGTTTTTTTAGCACCCTTTGAGGGTATGAGCATTTTTGCATAGAAACCCCAGAAAATGGAAATTAGAGTGGTCTAAAAACATTTGTGCTGTGATACAGGGGAGAATATTTCTAACAAAACATGCTTTATACCAATTGGTGTATCACTAAATGCATTGTGTTCACTTATTTAGTATATGGACAATGGGAGCAGTTTTGCTCATTAAATCTGATGTCAGATGCACTTGGTCAGATTATTTGTTCCAGCAGTGAAATTGAACAGCAAATTACAGTGTGCTGTTTTGCATCAAAATAGGAAGAGTTGGTGCTGCTTGCTTATACACCTCTGTCTAACATATAAAGTAAACCCATAGCTTAAAAAGTCTGTTAGTAGATACAGACATGATCTTCAAATTGTGCTTTGCCACACCTTCATCTTACTTGTCCAGACTTTCTTTTTGACTGTATAAAAGCAACAGATACTTCTGTATTTGTATGTTTCAAAAGTATTAAGTTGCAAACAAAGAATTGCAACTTGGGAGTCATGACAGTTGTTAAGATTTGCACACTAAATATTACAAATGGTCCTTCACTTGAACAGTACCATTTCTGACTCTACTTTGGAATGATTTTTGGTCAGACTATTACACTGTGAGCATCTTACATACACCACTTAGTACTTCACTGCCACCAAACATTTTATACCTGAACCTCCATGGAACCTTAAAGTAGACAGAAAATGATTTAGAAGCTTCCTGGTGGTCAGAATGACCTGCCCTCAAATCTGGTCCAAGTCTTTATTTTCTCTGTCTGCAGCACTTGCTTAGCAATATAACTCATGGAGAGGTTATGTTTTTATTTGACTGTTGCACCAGTACAGTCTGGTCTGTAGCCTTTTCCCTGCTTTTAGCCATTATTGGGCTGCTTCTCACCCAAACTCTTGTCATTTGAAGTCTGAATGTTTCATCAGAATGCCACCTTAGATTTCGTGTGTGTGTGTGTGTGTGTGTGTGCACCTGTTTTTGGTTGTTGTTATTGTTTTTTAAAGGCATTTTAATATTGATATTCTGATAATGCTGATAATGTGACAGGGTGTTCTAGCTTATAGAACAGATGGTTTTCATTGTTCCTCAGTTAATTATAAATGTTTAACACTTCTGTAATTTAACTGATTTTTCAAGCTAACAAGTAATTCAACAACTGTCATAGGCTTTAGATATTAAGTAGTATTACACATGCTTATAATACTTTTGAATACATAGAATAAATAGGTAATGGTATTTTTGTTTCTTAGAACTTCTATGAATTGCTTTAAATCAAGTTGTAAAGCTATGACCTGTATATGGGGAAAAGCCTTTACTTTCCTTTTTACCAGTTAAAACAGTAAAGGTGAATCTCTGTCAAGTATTTTTTAAATGGTTAGAGTGAAGGATAATGAATAAAGTGTGCAGTCTGCTATTTTTAACATGTTTTAATTTGGAATTTTTTCAACTGGCAGATCTTTCTTTTGAAAGCTGCCTAACAAATGAGGTATGACAAAACAGTTATTCGCTGATTAATTTCTGCAAAGCAATATACTTCAAACAGATTAGAATTTTTTTTGTACATAAGTCCTACAGAAGGAACTTATTTTCTTTATGTATTTTAATGGTACATGACAACTATTAATATACTTTAATAGATTTCAGAGGTTGTGCTTGTAAGATGGCTTGTTAATATAAACACTGTAAGCTCACTTTTTATTCTTGCAGTTCTCAGTGGCCTGTGTTCTAATGACTGTCCTCGGAAAGTAACAGTAAGTATAACTATAATTTCTACATTACTATTTAGCTTCAAATAAGCTGGGGCCTTATTATGCTGAGAGCTGTCCACACACATAACTGAGACAGTTACTGACTGGAAGAATGTGTAATCCAAATTATGACTGGTCAGGTTCTGTGTATTCAAGACCCATATCTTTTTCCAGCTGCCTGCTCAGAGACAAAATCAATTGACTGATTCTGCAGTGAGCTTTGTTATGCAGCATCACAGGGACTGGGATATATAGATACAAGAAAAATGGGGGACGGGGACAGATTCAGCCATGGGCTGCCAGATTGCAACTTCTGGGCTAAAATACAGTAGATGGGTGCAAGGAAGGATAGACGAGAAGGGAAAGAAATATACTTGGTTCTAATGGTTCTGCAGATTAGTTACATATTCATGTGCTAATTTCTATTTCAAGTATTTTAATCATCTCCAGAGACCCTGCAAATCAGCCACGAAACTTTCAGTTAGCAAATTACAGTGTTCACAGTGAAAGATGGCCTAAAAGAGGAACTCAGAGGAATCAAAGCTAGCATTTGCACTTTAGCTCTGCAAAAATATAAAATTTAATTTTGATTTGAAAATAAAAAAACTGCATCAAAGGGAACCAACTTTTCCCACAAGCCTATTTTAAGACATAAGGTTAATTTCTGATATAAAATAAGGGGGGTTGTTAGTATTATTTGATTAATTGCAAAACTAAAGAAAAGGTTTAGAAAGTAGCTCTTCAACAGATATTGGTGAACACTTCATTATAAAGATCATTGAAATACTATTGTCTTCACTGTAAATGAAATTCTGTTAGAAAGCATCTTGAAGTACATTATGCCAGAATACAGCTCATTGGCAAAAAAAAAAAGCACATTGTAACCTTATTTACTCATCTTTCACAGTTCTGCATTAACATCTTATCTGTCTCCTTACCTTTCATTCTAGCCAATTAATTATTCTTTTCCAAGCTTTGATCCCATCTTTCATCATTATCACTTTATTCTTATGGTTTACAACTTACTGTTTTTTGAGGCATGATGTGAAATGTGTCGTCATCTCTTCTTTTAGTGTTCTTTCTGCAACTCATCTGAAAGATCTTTTACTGAACTGGATGCCCTAATATCATCTTGAATTCAGCATTTGAAGGAAAAAAAAAGAAAAGAAAAGAAAAACCACCTTTCTTTAAAATCTTTTTTTACATTTGCTTCCCCCCTCCCTCCCACTATAGCAGATAATTTCCCCCACGCACACACCCCATTCTCATTTAGGTGTATTTGACATGGTTCATCACTCAGTAATCCACAACTCCCTTTGATTTTTCTTCCATTTTTTCCCCCATAACTGTACTTTGATGTTTAAGCACATTTTCTCCCTCCACAGAATGTATTTAAAATAGATATCGGTACATGAAAAGTAATTGTTCAACCACTTTAATTAAATAAAACACTGCTGAATAATGATAACAATTTTGAATTCGTGTAGTATTTTTAGATTCAGAAATTCCATCAAGATAGTGCATTCTCAGAAAATATTGAATGAGTTCTGTTTTTTTTTCAGAACATGCAGTTATAATTTCTTTGAATTTAGTTTTCTAGTATATCTAGAACTCCCTAGGAAACATCAAACCTTTTGCCATAGGACTTAACAGTATTGCTTTCCTCATGAGAAACTAAATGGACTTAGACAACTGATTAGCCTTATTTTGAAAATGAATTTCCACGTAGTGCTATGAGCACTATAGCAATATTTCAGAATTATCCATATTGTAAAGAAATCATTAATCTATGAAAGTTTGTCTTTGGTTTACTGTTTTATTAGTATAGCCTTGTTCCTAAAATGTTGCCTGTTTTTTTTACCCCTCCCTCTGCCCCCCCATCCTTGTAGCCTTTCGGTGTTAATCAGCCTGGTCCTTACATCATGTACACAACTGTAGATGCAAATGGATACCTGAAAAATGGGTCAGGTAAGATAATCTCATAAGAATACGCATCGCTAAATAATAGCAATAATCTAGGGGAAGAAATGTGGATATATTGGATCATAAGTCAATGATAATTCTCTCACCTTTAACACTGTGCTCAGAACTGTTTATTCCACCCTAGAAAAGATAGAGAAATAAGATGTCCTGAAATGTGTACCAGATAGCTGCAAAAACATATCTCGACACTCTGTGGTACTTCTGTATTCGTATGTGCTTAAATATGGGCTTGTAAGTATTAGCCTGCATTTTTGATTAAACTAGTAATTAATGCCAATATGAAAATGCAGAGTACTCTTTCCAGTTATACAAATTCATTTTAACAAACTAATCATATTGCCAGTTTTGCTCTCGGCTTCATTGTTCTGAAGGTTTTCTTCATAAGCTAAATCTAAGAAGAGCTTGCTTACTTAGTTAGAAACACTTAGAACCCCATGGTGAGTTAGGAGATTTTTAGTTAGTCTCAGAAAGCGTAGTATATCAGACTCATGCCCTTAGGCAGCCAGTTCTGGTTGGGTAACAACTGGCGTATCTCGTTATTGCCAATTATCAAGATGAAAGCTGGCAAACTTTGTCAAAGCCAAGTCACAGCACAGCCTATCCTGTTAACCATACTGGAAAATACTGGCAAAGGCCTGTACAGGATCTCTCCCCTTATTCCTTAAAAGCCTGAATTCCTGTGGACATGAAACTTACTTCAGTATACTGTCTTTTTGGTTATTTGTAGTCCCAAATAACTTGAATCCGCTAGGCTACTGAAGCCAATTTTAGGTATACCATTAGCTAGAAAACAAATTCCACATCAGAAAAAGACTCTACTTAGAGATCAACAGTTATTTGGTCTGTTTTGTCCTCAGGCTGGCCATATGGTCAGCATACGTACAGTTAGAATTACTCATAGCCTGAAATGTTCTTGCCCAAGCAGTAACAAAGGAGCATAGTAGAAAAAAAACTTAGTGTACTGCAGAGGGATTATGGGGAAATAGAAGATAAGGCTAAAAGATGTTGCAGGTTCAAGACAGGAAGTAGGGCTGCTTGCAAAGAGATGCAGGATTGATGTCCATGCAAATCCAGACATGTTTTATTTCACACCTTATGTTCTGTTTTTGAAGGCATTTTGACTCAGGACAGGTCTCTAGGGATTCCTGTTGTGTTGTCCATGTTACTTTAGTGCTCATTGGAGTGCCTTTTCTGTTCTGTTCTTCTTGACAACTGGGTATCTTAGTTTTTGACCTATTTGGCTTCCATGTTGCGTATTGGCTGTAGAGTTGAGTTTGTGAAAGAATACTGTGAAGTTGTATACTGTTGAAGATGAGCAATTTTATTGGACCCATCCCTTTTTTTGAAGATATAAGTGCTTGTTTTTCGAAAAGAGCATAAGTGTAAACAGTTTGGAACACAATTCATATCTTAATAAAGAGAAAAATTCATCTTTCTTTCACAAATCTGTGTAATAAAAATTGATGTTCACTAATCTCTTCTTTCTGCTGTTAACTAAACTATTTGCAATTGATTGCAGCCCCTCTGTACTCTTAGGGCTATCTTCTTGGAATATGGACCTATTGATAAAGCTTCTTCTTGATAGTTGCTGTCAGAGTTGCTGGAAATAACTATAATTCTGGATTACAAAATTTCTTTTCAGCCTGCCAATTAAAGTTAGTTCAATGCATTCATAGAGTGAACATACATCTAAAGGAAGAAATCAGTGAGTTTAAAGTAGTGTAATGTATTTACTCCTTCAGGCTCACTGGGACTTAATGTGGGCCTGCTGAAATTTGGTATACACATGCAAATATAAATTAACTTAATGAAAACACAAATACAGCTTCATGGTTCCTTTGGCCATGTGACTTTTGAATACATACCTACGCACAATCTATTATCAGAGAATCAGAGGTACTGCCTAAGTAACAAAAAAGACTTTTTTTTTTTTTTTTTGCTTAAGTAAAGAAACACATTACTAATACCATCAAACTGATCTTTTTTCTCTTCTTTAGGAAAGTGCTATAAATCAAATAAACTACAACACAACCTCTGCTTAGATCTAATAATAGTCATTTAGATTCATTGTTCACGTAGTCAGAACTTTTTTTTCACTTTGCTACTTACCTGTAGTTAACACAATCTCAGACTTAGAAATCTGATATTTTAAGTGAGGTCATACTATACATTTATAAAACCATGTCTAACAGCTAGTAGAATCTGTATTATCAAATTCTTAAAAACATTTTATACTTGGGATACAATAAATGATAACTGTAGAGGATTGCAAATTGGCAGACCTGGAAGATTTATGATTTGCTGCTCTTTAAAATAAACTTAATTTTTATAAATTGACCTAGCTTTAATCAGAAGATGAAAAATAATGCATCTACGGAGTCTGAAGTGCAGAATATCTATTAAAAGCTTAATTCACAGCAATATAAGTTGATTTTAAATCTTACTTTGAAGAAATGTAGAATTACAAGTTTAGATGGTTTAGTTTTTGTGTTTGACCCTTTGGCACTCATTACTTAAGTAATCTTATAAAATAACCTGGTGGCAAAATAAAGATGTTTGAACTACAGACCTCTGTGTCATGGAAGGATGCATGTAGTTTACAAATTCCTTATATCTGTGGGGAATAAAGCTGTCTTAAACTTTGAACCTATTTTATGTATCATTTTCTTAACCTTGGTTTGTTTTCTGATTCTCTTTTGCAAGGAAAATATTTTTTTTTTTCTTATAAACATTATCTTAGATTTAGGTGTTTGTTTTTTTTCAGGGGGGTTGCTTTTAGGAATACAATGTTTTTACAATTTACTCTGAGAAACAGCCATCAAATATGATTTAATACTGCTATAGTACCATTCATCTTCACTACTACCATATTTACAATAATAAAAACCTAACAGAGTCCAATCATGATGAATTTCCTTTTCTATTTTGACATTATGAAATAACAGTAATGAATTCCAAGTGCATTTATGACCCTCGCAATATTGCTAGGGGGAATTTTATAATATTCTTTGATCAGCTTCTGAACTGTAATACGTTAATAGATTTTTTTGTCTGTATAATTCCTGCAAGTACTTTTCAAAGTCGCATTTTCTGAGGCTATTATATTAAGTTTGTAGCTAAACTTTCTTCTTTTTCAAGTCCTACTTATAAAATTCAATAAATGTTTTTCTAACTGGAATTACTGGTCTACACCTTATTATCTTGAAAAGCATTGTCTGTTACATCAGAATCGTATTCACTTTGACTGTCAAGAAATACCTCAAGCAACACTTTTGCATGTGTGTATTGGTTGACAGCACCAAACCCAGATGGCATTTTTGGGCTATGTATAAACCTACAAAACATCTTCTCCACATTAAGCTTTGAAAGTATAGCATCAATACCATTTTAAAACTGATTTTTGTCAGCTTATTTTCATTCTTTATACAATATCATGGAACAATCCATATCCAAAGCTTTTAATTTAATTAAAGCTTTAATTTTTTAATGAAAGCAATAATGAGAGAACCTGAGCGTTTATAGTTACTTTTTTTTTTTTAATATAATCTCTTTCCCAAAAAGTAACACGAATAACAACATTGTTCATTTTCTAATGAAAACAGTGATCAGCATTCAGTTTATTTTTTCATGTCAACTGATGCTACTTGTGTTGTCTTTACCACTGGTCATAGCAGAGGAACAGTTATTGGCTAGAGCACTGAAACCAAACTAATCCATTCTTATTAAGTTCTCCTTCCATCCCTGGGCTAAAGTAAATCATACAGTACATGAAGAAACGTTCGCCATTCTGTTTCTGATGTTCCTAATTCTGCAGGTCTTTAGTTCTGAAATGTGGTGTCTTTCATGTATGCAATATTCATGCAAAGAGTAGAATAACAAGGCACATATGGCTGTCCTTATCAAATTCATTTTAAGGTTCTTTGATCTGCCAAGTCTTAAGTACAGGAAATTTGCATAATTGAGAGGGTTTTTTAAAATATTGTTAGAATTACTCTCTCTACTATTAACATTCCAGTATGTTGTTAAAAGATAGCAGAATAATAATTAGCGTATATTCAGTTCTTTTACTTCTACATTACTCAACTCTCTTGTAATCTTAAACAAGAAATACTGTTAAATTAGCTGCAAGGAATAGCAATTGCCAAGATAAGCATTCAAATTGAGAAGTATTGGCTCTTACATCTTTCGTTAACATCTCCACAGACCTTTCCTCTTTGAGAGAGAATTCAGTTGCAACATCTTTTTATATTGAATGCATTTTATGTGATCAGATTAGGTTCTGATGTAAATCGGGTTAAATTAAAGCTGTTCTTGTGGGTTGGGGGGGGATGCATGAGATGAATTTAGTAAAGCTAACCAAATGCAAGTTTTGAGGCTTTTTTGTTTTGTGTTTCTTTTTATTTTTTTTAAACTTCGGCATCCTTAAAAATAAAGTAATTTGTGATAATAAAATAGAAGCCTTAATAAATCTCTTTGGTTTTGAGTGTGTTTGCTTGAAGACTGATACCAGTTAGATAAGGCCAGTATTACTGGAGTTTACATCTATACTGCTCTATTTATCAACAGTTCTGACCTTGGCTAAACTGCAGATATGTCATTTTTGCAAGCTGGAGTGGTTCACAATAATGATCCTTTGTTTTCTTGAAAAGACTACCTACTTGATATGTTTATTTCATTTATTTTATTATTAATAACAGAGTGATTTTCTTAAAACTAATGTCCTTGTGGACTCGGAAGAACATAAATAAGATCAGATCATTCATATTTAATATGGAGCAGCTGGTTAATTTACTGGAGTATTTTCAGAAACTGCACAAGGCCAATTTCATATTGTAGCACCAGCACAAGAGAAACATTTTAAATTGTTATTAGATCATTGCCTAGTCAAGGACTGAATAAGTCAAGTGGCAGGACTGAAACTTCATACTATGAACATCTGTCTACCTTTAGCCATCACCATCTTTTTACTGTTTTTTTTCTCTCTGCTACCTCTTCCTTTTTCACCACAGTCCGATTTTTCTGTCTTCCTGCTTGCTTTCTCCCTTTTCCATGCACCATCAGAGCCCTCAAATACCTTCTCTTTTTCTCCTTTGTATGAGGGCCTGGCCTTGAATTCTGTCCGTCTGCTGCTCTACATTGCCAGGTAAGCCTAGCAGCTACACAGTTCCATAACCATAACTGGCTGACTCCTTAATGTGTTGACAAGCCAGACAGCTGAGGGAAAAATACAGCTCCCTCTCCTTATTTTTGTGATAAGGACACCTTTGGCAGGGAGAGCCTGTTATTCTGTGCAGTGTGTGGCATACCAAAAATATTTTTGATATGTTATTTGATGTACCATGTCTTACATACCAGATGGACCCTTGTGATTACGCAAACCAGGACCAACCTGGCTGGAGTTCCAGGTTGATCTGTTGTTTTATGTTTTCACTTCAGCCTCTGCTATGGAGTTCTTAATTTTCTCTCTTAAAATATGCTGATAGACTTATATTTGACTTTATAGTTGTTATGAAATAAATAGGGTCATAATTGCAGCTCATGTGTACCAAAAACATCAACCCTGTGGGCCAGGAACCACAGAACAATAAATTATTCAGGTCTACTCAAAGACCAATGTCCATGTCTATGCATAATGTTGTCCTATAAATAGATTCATTGCATTGTTTGTATGGATCAAGTCGTAATTTGTTTAAGCAGCTGTATGGCTGAAGTTGTATGGACTGATAATTTTTGCAACCCTTACTTCAAAGCTCTTTCGTTTTGCTGTTTTTGTTTTAAGCCTTCCATGGTAGAATGACCTTTTACATGCTGTTAAGTCATGCCCTTACGGCTTTTGGAAATCTGCTTACTCTTTGTTGTTGCATTGAGTTCTCATGCTGTTTAACTAAATTGGATTGAGAGGTGAACACAAATGTCTAGCAGCTATTACAGTGATGAATTTAAATGTAAACATTGCACCATGTACCAGACAAAAGCAAAGGAAGCTTAATTTCAGTAGTCACTTCACATTGCGGGATTCATTATGTAGAATTCCACTATATAGAAAGACGACTGTATTCATAGAAGAAGCTCGAGTCATTTAATAATAGAATACCTGAATTCTGTTAAGAGGGATTTTCTGGTTGCTACAGGTAGGGATACCTATAGTATGTTTTTCTGTGTAACTTTTTTTTGTATAGAAACCTGACCTGAACTCTTAATATCGCATGCAATATTGCCAAACTTTAAATATTCAGGCATTGTAAATAAGACAACTTTCCCCTGTGCAAAGGGTTTGAATATCAGCAATATGATCATTTAATTGTTGCTTTTCTTAAAGGGTTGGTGTTTCTAGTTTTAATTCTGTAATTTTGTGGTGTAAAGTTATTCTTAATGAAAATGTATTCTAATATAATTGCATCATCTTTGGAGTTTGGGTTTTCAGAAGTATCAGGTGTGTTAGCAGCACTGTAAATAATAGGCATCTAAGTTGCACATGTGCACATTCAATCCACTTTCCCCCTTTTATTTCTGGAAGTCCAGAAAAAAAGTACTGCAGAAAAAGGCAAGAGGTCAAGTTGTGTACTACGTTCATCTAGAGCTTCCTGTTGTGTAGAATAAAAAAGAGGCAAACAGCTAAGTCAGAAAAGGGAAGCATCCTCAGTCATTTGTAAGCTGAAGTTGCCATTGCATACTTCTAACCAGAAAATGAGGTCTTAATCCATTATATTTTTTTTTCTCACCAGTAGGCTACAGATCCAAAGGCAATAATAAATGAACTGAAGTAAAGTTTTCAACTAAAACCAAGGAAATCCAATTCTTGAGCTCTCTAAAAGCTTTCCAGTTTGTTTGGCTTTTGTATTTTGGCGGGGTTTGTTTTTCCTGAAAGCTGTTTTGTAAAGTCTTGTGCATATTATGCAGGTATTTCATTATTATTGGTTATATTTTCTCTTTCTTCTGTAGTTAATGTTTCTGGCATGTTTTCAAATAAAGTAAGGAGCTACCAGCTTCAAAAGAAGGGGAAACACTTTGCTGTGCAATGTAGCACAATGCTGATAATCACTGTGAAGTAATATCACTATATTTCAGCCTCTGCAGCTTGTGACATAAGTTCACTGTGAAATTTTATACAACTCTTCAACTGACTTTGTCTTATTCCAGTTGTTGCATGCATGTTGTTCTTAGCTATGTAGCAGTTTGTGCATCATGTGCATGTAGTTTTTTAGAATAACTTTCTTATAGGACTGGACCTACACATCCTAGAAAAACTGAAAGCAGGCATTCATGTGTTGACCTGAACATTAGTTGATGATAGCACAGGAAATTTTAGATGCAAGTGTGGGAATATAGGGTACAATGCAGATATGATGTTTTATATGATGAATGGTATTTTTAGCAGAAAAGCCACCTACATCATCAACAGGTAAAAAGAATGTCTAAAACAAAGCAACTCTTTGTTATATTTTTTGTTAGATCTGTTTGTTTATTTTCTGACAAGTTAACACATACTTCACAAATATGTTCAGTTACTATTTACAGACATCTATGTTACAGCTTCTGACAAATGCGTGATTTTGCAAATGAGAGGAAAATATAGCAATGGGAAGAAATAATGATGTAACATTTTTATTTATGAAAATCTATTTAGCTATTCAGTCCTTTAATACTGATTTTTGGGGACTACTGTATGGCTTTATTGGACTATTTAAATGCAAATGATACTTTGTCAAGAAAAGCTTGATTAAAAAATATTTAAAAGAATGGCGCTTAAGGAGACAATAGGTCTGAAATCAAAGTTCCCATTAGTCTGGAAATCTGTGTAGTGGTCTTATACAATGTATCATCTGCATTTTAGCAGTCCAATAAAGCCATTCAGATTAACCCAAAATACAGTAAAAAAATAATAATAATAATAATAATAAAAAAATGCTTTCAGAAGTCCCCAAAATTCAATATTAGAGGACTAAATAGCTGAACAATATCAGTATTGTTAATCTATATATGTAGGTTCAACTAGACTGGTTCAGACATCCTGTATCAGACGTTATCAGTTCTGTATAAAAAAAAAAAAAAAGGCATTGCTTCTAAATGTAAATGCAGTCACCTTCAATTCGTAAAGTTAAATTGGATTCATTTAAGGTCCTATACTGGTTAGGGGTTGTCACCCTGAAATAAGCTGTTGAGGACATTGCAGTTTAACCCAGGGCACAGCTGGCTACTCTCGAGCTTTCAGCAAGTTTACATGAGTATAGTAGAAACAGAAGGAAAATGTCTTCATTCAGATATAAAAGAACAAGTACTGGATGTGTCACAGACAACACATCACTCTGTTTTTCAGACAAGACTTTCAAAAGGTTAATGATATGGATTGTTTCAAGTTTTATATGCCAGACTTCAAAAATAAGGAGATAGATACGGAGATGTTCAGAATGATTTTTGAATTATCAAATTCCGCAAAATTTTGTAAGGTTTGGCTGCCCAACATCATTGGCTTTTTCTTAAAAATGTGGTCTCCGACAGGCTGAAACCATTGAAAACCATGTCTTAAAACGTTTTTTTGTTTTTTGTTTTTAACTCTGACCAAGCTTTTTGAAGCAATAAACTTATTGATTTAGAATTTAAAAAATATATGTATAAATGTCAACACCTTTTCTGAGCCCATGATATCTGGATGCTTCCAAATTTCTTTTTCTGAAAAAAAGAAATATAAGGTAAAAGGCATAGTGTGCTAGCAATATGAAAATTCAGATGTCAATGTTGAATAGTCTTTAAAGGAGTATTAAAAAGTAGTAATGTACAGCATGAACAGGTGAGGTTTTTTAAAAAATTCTTGTTTATAGTAACAGTTCTACTGATGAAGCAAAGCAACCTTTACCAGTACAGCAGGTAAACTGTGAATCAACAGCTATTTGTTCTAACTTGTTTCCTTAGACTTCCAAAAGCTTAAATAACAATCTTAGTATAAGCAGTAAGTCCCACCTTCCTGCTTGAATATGGAATGGGATTTTCAGATCTTCTTGGCACAAGTCGAAATTGTTCTACAATAGTTTTATAACAGAGAAAATTACTAGAGTTGCTGTTTATGAAAATATTTCAAATTTAATTTAACAAGTAAATTAATTACCAATGACTGAGAACTTGAGATGTAACAATAAGCTGTTAACAGTACTCTCGGTAATTTCTCTTTTTATTTTTAATTTTTGTTCAAGATTTTTATGCTTCTCAGATGAACATTTGTCATTTTAAATTACTTGTTTGCAATTTTAAGTGGAACATTTAAGTAACCATCAAACTTTTACAGAATTTATGATAGATGTAAGTGGAATAAAGCAAGAAATAGTCTCAAAGATCTTTCATATTTGTATTCAGTCAGCTTTAAAGTAAACTAGAACCTTCTACATGCCATCATCCCAGGTCCTGCTTAGGTAATACCTCCTAATTTTAAGGCTAAATAAATAAATAAATAAAGTATTTGTACATTTTCTGCCTGCTATGTAGAAGAAAACATTCCTTTCTGAGCTTTGTAAATGATCTATTTACATCCTGAAGCATAAGATTTCATTATCCTTATCTTAGTAGGCATAAGAACCAGTATTAGTAGCCATGAAATTATTCAGTGCTTTTTAGAATTCTAGCGGCAGTATCTGACACTCTAAACCCTTTAAGGCTTACTGCACACACTGTATGACATTTTCTTCTATTTCCTCTAATTTAGTTGACATTCATTTCATTTGTATGATGAAATTTAAAAAAAAAAAAAAAAAAAGGAAGACCTCAGTTGCGTTCTTCTCATAATCCTAAATATTTCACTCAAAAGTCATTCTAAAAACTTTGCAATGTTAAATATTACAGTAGCACCTTGTTCTTTTGGGACAAGTCCTTCAGGATTCAGCATTAGTGAAACAGTTTTTTAAAGAAAATTCTTTGTGTTATAGCATGATCAAGTATTAGGTACTTTGTTTTTAAAACCAAGTCAAAGTTAGTAAACCTATCTTTGTTCCTTGCTACTATTATCTTGTAAACCAGTGTCTTAAGATATTATGTGCTTACTCTGATCACATTCTCTATCTTCAAGATAGATAATTACTCCAATTTTGGATTTGGAAATTGAGACCTAAAGATTGAGCAATTTAGCAGAGATCATATAGGGAAGTCAGTGACAAAGCAGCAGCAGGCTCAGGACTCGTGTCCTACGCTGTTACCTCAGCTTACTGGAAGAAAATCTTTGTTCTTAAAGAGAAAAGCATCACAGCTAATGCTTTCTGCCACAGATTCCATAATCTAGGAATTCACATAACAATGTACACGGCATACCTAGCCCTCGCAACAGAGGACTGACAGTACAAGTCCTATTTAAATATTTCCACACCTACTTGCTGATTACATGGTTCTGCATAGGGGAAAAAAAAATCTTAAATGTCCTTAATCTTTAGGAAGACTTCTTGTTATTGTTTCTTTTTGCAAATGTCATTTTATCTTAGTAAAGTTAACTGCATCAAGCTGACTTTTCAGATCTCATCTAAGTGTAATTAAGTTCACATTTATCTTGTTTTTTTTAAAATAAGATTATCGTATCTCTAAACAACAGTAATACAGAATACTTAAGTCATGATTAAACAGAGGTCTTCTCTGAAGCATGCTTGACAGCATATGGCAAGCTTCTTCCTAAAAAGTTGTGAGTAGAGGGGCATGGTTCAGAGAAGTAGAACCGTGAAGTAATCGTTATATTGAGTACAGGTTCAAAATTATCATACAAAGTAGTTTGTCCCCCATGAGAGGATACAAAAGCTAAAGATCTGCTATTTCTAAAAGCAGGTGTCATATCTTGGTAATCCGTTGGCGTGGGAGCTGTTATAATACTCCTGTACAATCACTTTCCAGAGCCTTCCCATTGGGATTAGGGTAGAGATGCACCACAGTGCTGTTGTGAAGTGGCAAATGCAGGCTTGCACTTACCTGGCTATCTCCAGTAGCCAAGAATGGGAGCTTGTTTCATCCTTTTTCCTGTAAGGATGTTTAGCTTTGCCAAAGAAGTTTTGGTTTGTTGTTGTTCGTTTTTTTTTTTTGTTTTTTTTTTCTGTTCTGTTCATGGAAACTGTGCAAGATCTGGTGCAACTAGTATGGCCAGCAGCCAGTTGTCTGAAGCAAAATGTGAGTTTGAGAATTTGAGCCTTGGAAGAAAGTGTGGACAGGTGGAAACGAGTTGGCTGTAAATTCATTAGAAAATGTGAATTCATGTTCTCTGATTCACACTGTTATGCTTTGTTGCTTAACTTAAAATATACAATTTCAGGCATAATCTGTCAGATGTCAAAGCAGAGAAAAATCTGACGCTCGGGGAAGAAAAAACACCTGTTTCTATTGATCATGTAATTCTACTTGTAGTTGTTAAGTATCCTTTGAATGTATTAATCTGGTGAAAGGCTGAATTCACTGTGGTGCTTATGAGATGCTAATATTTGTGCTGTGGAACCAGATCACTTGCTAAGAGGCTTTCTAGAGAATGAAGGAAGAATCCACATAGGATATGAATCAGTTTGCCAGAAATTAAGATAACAACATTTTTATTTAAATGGAGTAATTGGCTACCTTAGAAATGGGATGTTAGTGAACCTGTAGATAGCTGCAATAAAGAATGTTATTTTTCGCCTACAGTCTCTCATTTAATTCTTTATAATTACATGCTCTTGCTAGGATGTAACTTGCAACCACTGTAATCCTGTTGTCATTAAATCAAACTATTACTTGAGAATTTATGAGCATTTTCTTAGCTATTTTTGTAACACAAGAAAAAAACAATAGTTACTGTTTACAACTAATAAGAATTAATGTGAACCTTCCCATTTTGAGTCTGAGCTTGTAAATCAGTGGGGCAAGAAACTTGGCACTAGCCATATCAAAACATGAACAGTTCATTTCTTAACTAGTAACAAATAGTAGAGTTTCAGTTTGACATAGAAATGGTGCTGAAAAGAATTATCTTACCTAGAAATCTAAAGCATTTCAGCAACTCTCCAAGTGATTGCCCACAAGTAGTTTGGAAATGTGGGATTGAGCCTTTAAGAGTTAAATAATCACGTGGTTGTTAAATTTTTTTTAAACGTTATTACAATTGACCCTGAAATGTGTGTTTGTATAGAAAGGGTTTTTTCTTTTTTTTTTTTTTTTCTTTCCAAAATACTAAATTGGGCTTCCTTTCTCATTTTATTTCAGCTGGACAGCTTAGCCAATCAGCACATTTTGCTCTCCAGTTGCCGTACAATGTTCTAGGCTTGGGACGTAGTGCTAATTTCCTCGACCATTTGTATGTTGGCATTCCTCGTCCTTTAGGAGAAAAGGTTAGTTGAAATTTAAGATTGTCAAGCTAATGTTTATGGTGTTACCCTTCCTAATAGAGTTTGGATAGAAATACTGCTAGGGACACTTATTTCTGTAGTAAGAATATCAAAGTAAGTTTGAATACAGAAAAGAGTTTGCCAAAAAACACCTTATATGCCTGGTTTTGGGGTGGGTGTAAGCTCTGAAGCTAACAGTAAGATGAAAAGATGACTGAAGTTGTCTATGAACGTTAGGTATATGGTGCTTGTTTGTGTCAGAAATGTGTATTCGATTGGATGGTCCAATTATTATGGTCTCGGCTGTAAGATTTCCCTGGGGCTGGTCTGGCTGGCCTGTAAATTTGCACAATCCTTTCTGCTTCAGTGATAGCACCATGATCAATATGATGGGAGGTGGAGATTGCCATGATAATCTAATTTTCAGGTGAAACATAAAAGTAGGGTCCTGACCATTCACAGTCTCTAAAAATCTGATGGTACTATTTTAAAAAGTGAGGTATTTGTATTAGTATACTGTCCAAATTCTGATTTGCATAATTGCTTTCCCTGCATAAAATTCCTTTGTAGAATTGGTTCTTTTCTTTCCCTGTTATGTTGTTGCTTTGTACTTCTTAAGCATTTCATATCAGCAACACTTATTTTGCTTTTTACTTTTTTTTGTTTTTAAAGTGCTTTGGAGCTTTTAGAATAAAAAGGTTATATGAACATAAGGGAATAATCAGTTATACTTTAAAAAAAAAAATCAACTGCTGCTTTTTTTTTCTCCTTTTGTATGTTTCAACAGAGAATTTCAGAATACTTTGCTCTTAAGTTAGGAATTGTTTGTTAGGAATTGACATAGCCTTTGTTTTTCTTTCAGTCTGTCAGAAGACAAGAATGGACAGCTATCATACCAAACTCCCAGCTTATAGTCATCCCATATCCTCATAATGTTCCTCGAAGGTAATTTCATCATTTTGAATTGCACTTCACAAAATTGCATTATTAATGCAGGTTTTAAATTAGGCATTATGTGTAGGTTAAAAAAAAAAAAAAAGTCACTTGTATAGAAAGAAAATCTAAAAACAACCAAGGAGAGGGAGTCTGCCCTATTAATGTTGTTGTTTCTGTGACTGGGCAGAATACTTTTGAGTATTTACATGGACTTTTATGTAGTAACCATAAACAATCAAAATCTATTGCCAGCTCAACTCCTGTAAATAATAACATATTTGTTAGATTTACCAGCATTCTTTTTGACAAATTGCAAGCATGGTAATGATTGAGGCAAGCATTTTTGATTCACCAAACATGCAATTTCTGCCTAGTTGCATATAAAAGCTTCAATTCAACCCTTTTGAACAGTATGTTGCCACAGGTATGAATGTTTTTCTTTAAGTAAAGGTGAAGGGGTTACTTACACAGGAGCTTCAACACTGAATTCATTTTGCAATTAAAATGTTTATCGCAGAAAGCAAGCATGTTTCTGTCTTTGCTATTAGAGAAAACATTAGTCATATATTCCAGCTGCTTTTTGCCGCTTGATCTACTAGTGAGGTCAGTTGCATTTATCATGCAGAAATGATTCTGACATCAGTTTCGGCAGCTAATTTTACTATGGAAAAACGAACAGTTGAGAAGTGATGTGCCATCTGAGTTGCTAATGAACAATCACAGGAATAAAATCTGCCAGATGTAGAAAATTTAGTTATAGTCTTCAGGTATTTAAAGGTATGCATTATGTAGAATTTTTTTCAGTTGTCTTATCCTTAAGCTATTTTTGCTTTCTTATAGAGAAAGGTTATGGGCACTGTAAAATAGTAGAGGATAGAATTCCAGAAGAAATCAGATTTCATGATAAACACTTCTTAAATTTATCATTTCTTTTAATGTAAATATGTCGTTTCCTGAGAGGCCTCAGCATAGGGGATCCTGTTGACAGCTTTCCCATGACAGGAAGCCTGGAGCATAAAAAGGGTGTTACTGAGCCTCAGGACCCCACAACATTCTAGAGACGTCTTCCAGATGGCCTTAAAGTGCTTAATTTTATTGCTCTCCAGCATCCTCCTGCCATAATCAACTGGTTCTGTTGCCTACAACTACAGTTGTCCCTGGGTAAACTTCAGACTGAGAGACAGACTCCTAACTAACTGCTCCCCGTGAGCCTGTTCAAGAAGAGCTGCTTATGTGGAGTAAACAGTCTGTGTTACAGGCTTATTTCACCTTGCTTCTCCATCTCCCCAGGTCCCAGCCATTTTTGTGGAAGGTTTTCCTATGCATTTTACTTTGCCCCGGGGGGGGCAGTGTGAGATAAATCTCCTAATGAGGAAGAAGTCAGTCCCTGAGGATATCCATAGCATTCCTGGATAGTTAAATAGAAACTGCATTTCAACATGACATTACCTGAAAATTCTTCTATTAAGCCGTATATTTCCAAATGAATGCCATTAAGCTCCAGTCTCCAAGTATAGCCACTAGGTTTCTGTGCACCAGGTAGTTACGTGTCTTAACACTAGCAAGTTCTTTTCATCTTTTTAAATGAAATCTATTTTCTGCTTCCTAATGATGGGTATTAATGTTTCCTTGGATTTTCCTCTTTTGTATAGCTGGAGTGCCAAGCTGTATCTGACCCCGAGTAACATAGTGCTGCTAACAGCTATAGCCTTAATTGGCGTCTGTGTTTTCATCCTGGCAATAATTGGCATATTACACTGGCAAGAAAAGGTAAGCTTAATTAGCTAGTATTTTTTCTATATCTCCTATACCATTTAACGTTTCCTAATATTTTATAGTCTTGTACATTTTTGAGTAGTTTTCTACAGTATAACTTCTGACACATACCGCATTAATTCCCAAAAAGTGTTTATTATTAATTCGGTATTTATTGCAAGCTTAAAAATTGTCATTGTTTATTATTTAAATTCTAAGACACTTAAAAATGGAAGTGAAGAGAAACATGGATAAGCTTTTGCTATTAAGCTGTTATTCCCAACTAAATGAAAAGTTTTTGTTTTATATCTAAGCTTTCTATTTTGCAGAGTTTTATGGAGTACTGTATTCAGAAAATGGAACATAAATTCAATTTACTTATCTTGAGTTCTGCTGGTAATCTGAAAAAAAGGGAAAACATCTCTTTTTCTGTATCTGTCTTTGTTGATTGCACTAACATTAGCATTCAAGACAGTATAGGGAGTCAATCGTGTGCATATTGGCTGCTTTGCTCTGTGTGTCTGAATTATACATGCAGTGTATAGAAATCCATTGATTTGAAGAAGCATTTTGAAAGGGGCCTTTCATGTCACAAAAGAAATGCGTTCCCATTTTTCTTAACTATGTGCAGTTCGCAATCATATCCAACTGGCAGAATTGCCAATAAATGCTACTACATACCCAAACCATAATCTTAGCTGTCAAATAGAATTACTGCACATTTTGACATGGTAGAATTGTTTGTTATTTTGTGCTTGTGGAAATAAAATGACCTTGTTAAATATACAGATAGACTTTGCGCATGCTTCATATTTAAATGTTACTTGCCTGTCATTCTCCACTCTTCAAAATGTTAAATATGGCCTCCAAATAATAGTAATGCTGGGAATGAAACCCACAAAGCAGGGAAATACAAATTTTATGATGACTGTCCTTAATGTGTCCTAATGTACTAAGAAATCATTGCTAACTTGTAGCTTGAACTATGCACTGGCCGGGTTTAACTCTGTCTCCAAGACATCTTAAGCAACAAGAGTAGCAAAAAAAACAAAAAAAAAAATACTGTTTTTTGGGTTGTGAAGGATTAACTATGTACCAATTCAACCTAGAGAAACTGATGTTTAATGTAAATGTTTAAAACAATTCTTTATGTAATAATTCATGTATTTTAATGTAAAGAAGCACTCAGCCCAGAGTGGGTGCTTTCTGAACCATTTTAAACCCCATTAAATATATGTGAATGAAATGGTATTGGTTATATGTTAAATTCCTTTCCAACAGCTGCATCTTGCTCAAAATAGGCACAAATATTTGGATAAATTGTGTATTTTCAGAGTGCTGTACATTTGTTAATTCCAATAATTTTCCAGTGCCCTCACATTGATTTTTACCTTTCCAAGTTTTAGAAGTAAAGGGGTGCAGAACAACTAAGAATCCTGACCAAGGCAATATCGTGCATCACTGGCATGACTGGGTGTTAAACTCCAAAGTTTCATGTTTCTGAGTTTATGATTGGTTTACTGCCTCTTTCAGTAATCCTTTCATAAAAATACTGTTCTGTCTAAATGCTGCTTTCCCCTGCAGATTTCTAGAGTACCTATTGCAAAGAAAGGGGAAATGTATTGGCAGTTACAATCTCTTCTTTTCCCCCAGAGGATATATCTGTCTGTAAGCTGCAGTGTTTTATTCAGCAGATAAAATAAGCCATGTACTTTGACCTCTGCAGATAAGTAGTAGAAGTCCTTTGTCTACAATAGTTCTTAGCACTCATCTACCAGCCACTACTGTATCGTTTAAATAACTGTAGTATTTAGGGATATTCTGTTGCTCTGTCATTCCTTAGAAATTCTGGATCCATTAAAAAAATGAATGGCTTTCAAATCTCAGTTATTAGTTTTTACTTTTGATGCATCAAATTAAAGAAGTTGAGGAAAACTTGAAACTATTATTTGTCTTTCAACAGTATAGTCTGCTATGTTAGCTAAGGACCTTGATGTTCCTGTATTCTGATTCTTTTTAATTTGCCTTTATGGTCTTGGGGCTAGTCATGTGAACACTACACATTGATGATAATCCTGCTAGGGAAGTTTTGATGGATTCATCAGAATATCAGTTACTGTCAAATTTTGAAGTGGTAATTTCTTCATGAAACAGACAAGAAATGGAGTGAAAATTGCTCTCTAAGTGAGACTATAAAAAATTGTGGAATGTGACAAGCATTTCAACGTAGAAGTATGCCACTCCCTTTTTCCCACCCCATTTTTGACACTCAGAATACTACTGGCATTGATAAAGTCTCTGCCAAAAAGCCAGGCTGATATATCTTAAACTTCCCTGACAGCTCTGCTGCTGCTACGAAATGCAACAAAATCCATAGTTAACACAATGGAATCGCTGTCATGCATATAATCATTGTGTGATGAGGAATTCTTTGGCCTTGAGCCAGAGCAGATGACAAACTTTCATGGCAAAACACATGCACTAATTTCTACCAAAATTGTCATGTATATTTATCAACTCGGGTACAAATCTGAATGCCCACATAACAGCATACTGTAAAGGCTTTTCTTCATTTTACTCATTCATCAAGAAAAAAAGTATAAGCAAGCTAAAAAAGCATTTACATCTGTTTTGCTGAATTTTCTTATGATAAGATTTACAGAGACTTGTCTGTCATGAAAAAAACACCAGTTTCTAGAAAAGTTCACTACGCGTTCAAAATCCTGGAGCAGGTGCTTTCCTGCTCCGTTTCTGCTATAAAACACAAGAGGAGGCAGGTGGGAGAGGACATGTAATTGCACGTTCCATGGATTCTAGGTACAATTTAAATACGCTTCTCTTTTCCAAGCACCATCCAATCTACTCTTTCAGCAGACCAATGCGTGTTCTGCATAAATAAGCAGGAAAATACATCCTACCTCACATTTTCTCAATACAAACAAAAACATGGAACAGTCCGTTTTTAGCCCACTTGGTGCTGTTAATTGTTGGTTGAACTGCCATCTTTGTCTGAATTTGTATTTAACAATGTTTTTCAAAAAAAAAAATCTCATTTCAATTGTAACATAGATGACAACATTAACAGTTAATCCAGAGTAATTTCATCTCATATTTATAATGCAGACTAATACATACTAGGAAACATCTTTCATTTTTGAAATATTCCTTTTAAAAAGCATTACTAGAACAACAGAAAACAATGGGTCATAAATACTAAAACAGCTGAGCATTAACAGCAGAAGCCAATTTTGAGTAGCTTATTGCTATTTCAAACTGACATCATTTAAAAGCTAATTATTGAGGCTTTTACTAAGCTTTTTGCCTTTTGTCAAATGAGTGACTTGGAAAAAAATCAACCATTCTCTGACATTTGACAACTCATTTCTGTAACAGCATTGCTCTAGATCCTGTAAGTGTTCAATTTTTTTTATTTTTGTTTTTCAGAAAGCAGATGACAGAGAGAAGCGACAAGAGGCTCATAGGTTCCATTTTGATGCTATGTGACATGCCTTAATGTTTGTGAAGGAGCTGCTACTCATTTGCTTAATTGAAATACTAAATTCTGATTTGTAAAATGATTACCGCGGAAAATATTGCTGGTGTGCTATTTGTAAATGTTGCATTATTTGATATTTATTTGGAACGTATTAAAATTAGACCTGAATGTCTCATAAGGCCTTCCACTAAAAAAGACTGTATATAATAGCATTTGGTCTTTATTTAAGAAAACTGTAAATTTTTTTTCATAGTAAGAGGGATCATATTGCATGTACCATTGTTTACATACCACCAATTCTTTAGTAATACTCGATAGAAAGAAGGCTTCTGTAAATAACGTTTAGCATTTCAGTGAGCAGAATACTTTGTACCACTTGAATTGGTATTGTCATTTATACATTCCTGCAAAGTAAACTGCATTTCTGAAAATTCATCTTGAGCGATTTCTCAGATGATGTAATCATTAATTGATTGTACTAAATGGTGCTCAACCTGAAGTATTTTGTATTTTTCTTTAAATCAATATGTTCAATAGTTAAAGAATTTAGGAACTGGAGAACTAAATGGAACCAGTAGTGTTGATGCTAGTTCGGTAACTCATCGTGGGATAGATACGGTATTTATATGTTAGTTTTAGAGAGAAGATAACACATTTTAAAAAAAAAAAAATTTTGAAGTCATAAAATCTATCAGCATGACACAAACTGCTTTTGTAAGTAAACTATAACCATGTTTATTTTAGGAAGGTCTAAAGTCATGGAAGTAACTGCTGGGCTTTTTGATATTTACTTTTAAGAAAGGTGGGGGATTTCTTGTTTGGATGTTCTTGTTTTTTAAAGAAATTCAAATAAGAATTTGGGAGTGGGAGGAGAATGAGGATTGACTCCCTAGAATTCATTATTAATGGATAAAATGTGCAAAGACTAAATCAAGAACATAATAGGAAACTCAGAATAAGCAACATACAATATGCCCAAATATCCTAAGTCTGTAATAACTACAAAAGAAGAGTAGCTCAACTCTATATATTTAAAACAGTGATCATGTTACAGTTGCTCAGTATAATTGGGATCCTGGTATACTCTCTAAAAATAATCATGCTTGTATTTGATGGTTGGTCCTATATTCTTAGTGATGCTAGTTTACATGATTTATTGTGCATTTAAATCTGACAGCTTGCATTCCTATTAAACACTGTTTGATGGATTAGAACATACTTTCTCAACAAACTTAAAAGTGTTGGTCTTGCAGGCAATCACCTCAGTAGTGTTAGTGATCAGTAGGAGCCACTTACCTCCTCCACCCTGCCGTTTGTCCTGTAACCTTCTGTATACTTGTCAATACAGGAGGAGTAAAGGGAGAGCAGGTACAAAGCTTGAACTGATGATGTCCGCCCTGAACCACAATTCAAACAATTTGTTACCATGGCAGTGCTGAACAGTGACCCATTATAACAGCAGCTCCAAGCCAAAAATGAGAAAAGTACTGAAAGTCTACACGAAAATGAAGTTTTTACTAGCTATTTCTAATATGAACTGATAAGATTCCAACAAAGGAGACTTTCATATTACATTGCCATTACTATTCAGGATAGCCTATTTCCTTTAATACACACCTTTAATATTTCTCTTAGAGTAGCATGAAAAGGTAGGGTTTTTTAGATAAATCCTTAAGGCTATTGTACTTTTTAAACCCCATTGAAAGAATTCTCTCCCAATAGCAAAAGTAATAATGGGTTTCATAATTAAGAGGAAGCACAATTTAATGTGTTCTCTTTTTTGGATGGTTGGAGAATAAGGCTAAATGCATAATGCCACTGTGGCAGCAAAGTCATCCGTAGCCCTCTATCACAATATAATAAACATAGATTAGCCTCCTTATGTTTTTTGGAAAAACAATTAAGAATGAAATAACCTCATGCTGACATTTAAGCTGTTGTCAAGTTAACAGAACAATAAACTCAGTATCTTTTGCTTTAAGGTGGTTTGCATGCTCAGTTGTGCATCCTTGCATCTCTTCATGTACAATACTTTCTTGGCGCTTTAATAGCTTTCTTATAATAAACTTTATGACAGGTTCTAATTGCTCATAGCTTGGCTTAAAACAGTCTATGCATACTATTTTGAATTAAGGCATTAAATAGCATTAAACCTCTTGTCAAAGGTTTCATGTCATACTTTGGCTTTCTATTCCATAGGCATCAAAAATTTGTTTTGGTAAGGTTGTTAGCCTTCTATCAGCAAGTTTAAGAACGCAATATCAATTAGAAAGTGTATTTCCAGGTAATCTTCACTGTAACTGAGAAACAGTTTTAACTACATACATTTTCAAAATACATCCGCCATAATACAGCCCTGGTGAGAAACGCTTTTGGAAGGCTGCTTCGGTGTGAAATCTCACCTATATAAAAATACTGTTGACATGCCAACTGACAGATGGCTGGTGAAATACCAGCTTGCTTTGTTCTCATTTTCCATGAGAAGCTTTAAGACTGAATCTTCCTACTAGATTTATCATTAATGCAGCATAATCCCCAACAAAAGAACCAACTTTTCTGCTGCAGATTAATAGGCATATTCTATATAGTATGATATCTCTGCTATGATGAGGCCATCTTTAGTAACAGGCAGCTGCACTAAAAAGATTTGCTACAACTAATTAAAGAGTAATCACTATAAATGCACCAAGTCAATTCAGGACTTTTATGACTCCTTTCAGATAAATGCCACTTACGTAGAACAGGAGCAGTCGACCCTTAGGTTTCTACTATATTAGCTTATAAGCATCATTATAAGCATTAGTTTTGTCAAAACAACGTAAAAGTGCTAATCACGCCAGCTTTAAAGGTATTGATAGCAGAAAGAAATATTTTTTTAAATCCAGAAAATAAAACTATGCTTAAAATAATCTCAGATACTGCAAGTAAATAGTACTAAGACCAGTGATATCACAAAACCATCTGTGACTTAAACGCATTCTAAAGGAATAGGCAATTTTTTTGATCAAAGACTGACATATGTCAAGAAACTGAGACCTATAGAGTCTTTAAGTCTGAAATATTGCTATGCTGTTTCAGTAGCCATACGTTATCCATTCTATTTTTTTCCCCCATTTTGGCAACCGGATCTTTTTGTTGAGGCTCTAGTAATACTGGCCACAGCTGTCACTTTGAAAATATCAACCACAGCACTGTTATTACAATTAATTCCTGTCTTCAGTGAAAAACGGAATCCCTTCTGTGATACAATCCTTAAAATATATTCCAACTTTATTGCATGACTTACACTAGAGAAGTATTTAGATATATTCTAATACTCAGATCTAATTACATTGCCTAGCAAATACAGAAGTGCACAGTAAGCTTTCTGAAGGCTGTCAGTATTCTTAATGACTACGAGGAAGTTTGCAGTGTTCTTAACTCAGTAGTAAATAACAAAGTCAATTACACATATTTATGTATGATTACATGTTATATTACCACACTAAGGCATTTGCATCTTCCATCATTTTCTAATTAGAAATTATGTATAATTAAGATTTATCAAATGCACCTAATCCTACTGACAAATGCAAGTAACAGAACAGTTAAAATGTTACTCCTTTCTTTCCTAATAATGCACTGTTAACATCTGTATTTTTGCAACCTCTTTAAAAACAATACCCAGGTAACCTCAAACGAAGTCAAAAACTGACCACTGGTCTAAGGCTATTTGTGATGTACAATCTGCTACCTGAAAGTTGCAAATACTTTAGGTAATACTAAAATTTAAACCTCTAGCAGAACAGTAAAACCAAAAGAAGTTTTAAGGAAGAACTGTTGGGAAGAGGCAAAATCAGTGCTAATAATGGAAATGTAAGCCTTTTATTGCAGCAGAGCAACTGTTGTAATGGTACAACTGACTCTTTCTTTAATCGTTCATGCGGGTATTTAACTAACTATATCAAAATGAGCCTTCCATGAACTACTACCGTTCAAACCCAAGGACAACTCGGTAGAGCATCAGAATACACACCTGGCCATCCAAAAGCAGTTTTCAATCTTTGCTAACTCCTAAACTCAAGTTTAATTAACTCAAGCTTAATGCCAGCTTGACCTGATGGCACAGGTACTTGTCTTTCCTGGAAGTAAACGCGCTCTGCAAGCTCATGAAATGGGAGGTGAAAGTTTTTTCAGACCTGTCACTAGTTTACTATGGAATATTCTGAAGCACCATGTATAACAATAATTATGACAAGACAAAGCAACAGGGATGTCCAGATGAGGAATTTCTCTGAAAGAGGCAGTAAATGATGGCAGAGTATGCCCCAAATGCACAAGTTGATGCTACCACCCAGGTGGCCCACATTGGCAACTTGGTGCAACCCTGGCAAAAGAGGCTGGAAAAGCTACTACGCTTCCCCACGTGTTTAAAGCTCTGTCCAACCTCCTAATGGACAAACTAGAAGTGCAACTTTTCAGTTAAATTGACTGTAGCAGATTGGTTCTTTGCAATTACTACCAACTTGTCTTGAGCACGAGATATTACTATTTTTTTCTCCTATTTCTATTCTGTGAAACAATTGACTACAAATCGTTTACTTGAATGCACAATCAGCTTGCGATCTGAGAATCAGGCTAGTTCTCTCATTTCTTGTATCGTCATAAGTAATAAAAATACCTGAGCCAAATTTTGCCATCAGCTACGCAAAAAAAAACAACCCCCGTCTCCTAACAATCTGCACAGCAGCATAGTCAGTTTTCATTTTGTGCTTATGTGCTTCAGAAAGGATAAAAAACTATGGATGATGCACAGATACAGTAGAAATTATTACTTTGTTAGGCATTTTCTAGGTTACTAGTTAAACATTTTTGTTAGTAGAGAAAAAAAATACAAAGCAGATCCACCTAATGAGGACATTTATCTTTATATGGGAATTTTCACTGTAGAATTTAACATTCTATCATACCACTATAAAAACACATAGTTACGAGGTGAACAGAAATTGCTTTATCCATTGCTGGAATGCAGCAGCTATTTAACAATTCATGGAAAAACCACCCTTTGAGAAGCGACTGTATCATCTCTATTTGAAATTGAAAGGACAGTTCGAGTAAGCGGAATAATATAATTATGTAACTTGGGATTTTGCCACAGCATCAAGCTTAATACTTCGTCAAGCTTCTTAGAACCCTGAAAGGGGTCCGTAATACCCAGAGGAGCTGGGGACCTTTACCCCAAGGTCTCGGGTGCCCCCTCCCGCCCCCGCGGGCTCCGCTCCTCCGCGGCCGGCGCCGCTCGGTGCCCGCTTGCGGGGCGCACCGCGCCT
>VXAA01003594.1:569103-588052 GCA_013399115.1 Anseranas semipalmata | reverse complement strand
TCTATGATTCTATGATTCCAAATGCTGCATAAATTGAGACATCATCAGAGTTATTCCTGATGATCAATTTAAAATTGCAAGCACCTTTCATTTGGTCTTTACCATCAGCAAGAAAAAAAAATGTGTTTGATTAAAAAACATTCAAAGGAATTACTTCTCTCATTGTTGAATGTATCATGAAATATTTACTGTAAAGCAAGAGACAAACAGTATTTCCAAAGAGGATGGTGAAATGTAATGTGGCATTGAAAAGACCTGACAAGCACAGACAGCTGTCACCCTCAAGTAAGCAGAAAGATTAATATATTGTATCGAAATTATGACTGGTGCTGCATTTCATTTCTCAGTGTAAGAAGATCATTATATGAGGCAACATTTTAAAGCTAAAATGCAGAAATTTACATAGGCGAATTTGTTCTTGTGGGGACTGCTTGCAAAACCATCTTCCAAGGCAATGAAGATGGGGCTGGTGAACAGTAATAAAAACAGAAAATGTCATTTGACAGCACTGGTCTAGCTTTAAATTCTGGAGAGCCAGACCAGAAGGCAGAAAGGAGGATTCAGATCTGAATTTCACACATCACAATATACAAAGGTGTTTTCATCCTAGTTATGATTTACTCAAATAAATATATATATATGTTGGGCTTTTATGGTCAAATTTAAGGGCTTGATAGGGGTGCAGTTTTCCCATTCAGCAGTTTGGCTCTGACTCTACTTAGTTTTACATTGATTGAAGTTGCAACTACTTCTTTTAAATAATATGTGGGTATTTTTTGTATCAAGGGGGCTGTATCTTCTGTATTCATCAGGTAGGTGTAAACACTGCAGGGACAAAGGCTCTTTAGCAATGCCAAAATGAATGTGTATGGTTGGTTACCCACCCTCATCACTAGAAATTTGACAATGTAAAGCATTATTTCATGTATCTCTGAATATTCTTTACCATTGGAATATTCTTTACCATTGAATATTCTTTACCATTGAATTGTGATCTGCTGTGAGACTATTTTATTTTTGTTCCTGCCCTTGGTGATTTCAATGGGTAAAATTTATCCTGGCCAAAGGGTACCAGCAAAAATTAAAAAAAAAAAAAAAAAAAAACAGGTAAACCATAGAGTGAGTTAGGGTGGCATGGGCAAAGAGAGCTCTCCAGCACATATGGTAAAGGTTACATGAAAGCAAGGTATATTTGAGTTGGAGGGTGGACATTTCATATTGATGCAAATCTTGCAGTTCCCACACTTGGTACAGTCTGCAGAGGGGCTATGGCTGCTCTCTGAGTACTCTGACCCCCACCTCTTGAATAGAAAATTCAATTTGCTGTTACTGTGTTTATGCCTGTGAGCAAGTTGGATTCCCACCTCTCTCCATCTGCTCACAGGCGCAAGCACAGCTACAGGGAATTCAGTTTTTCATTTAAATGAATACTGGTGGGAGCTTGAGGTATTCACTTTCCTCTGGTGAAAGCCTGGAAGCTGTTCAAAAACTGGAGAAAAGTAAAAGACAGGGTCTGTCTCATTTGGATTGCTCTTCAAGGAAACAGGAGCTACAAGAAGATTAAAACTGTGATGATAGGGTAGGAGCAGATGTTCACTCTTGAGGGCAGTGATGGAACAATAATTATAGCATATGTCACTATCCTATAGACAACAGAAGACTTGTACCAGTAACTGTAACTTGATAGATCCAGATGAATATGCCAGTACTGCTCATCTTTATGTTCAAATACACTGGGAACAAAGAGAAAAATAGAGACGCCTCTTCTCACATGCATGCAAGACTGTGAAAACCAGTGAGAAATGATTTAAGAAAGAAAGGTGGGATTAATACTGTTATTTTTTTAGTGTAATAAAGAAGAGAAAAATGATAAGTAGTGTTGGATAGAGGGTAGAAGAAGAGGCTTTTTTAAAAGTATTAACTTTTGGTTACCCAGGGCGGAGGGAACTGGGTTAATCAGGGGAGAAGAGGCTGAGTTGCATCCCAGATATACTAACGCAAGTGCTGCCTGCAAGCAAAAAGCCTAGAATTAAATAACTGGAGAAAAAAATGTAAAGCAAGAAGAAAGAGAGTCTGGAGAATGAAAGCTACACTGGTTAGCACATAAAACATGGAAAACCATCTTGAAAATACAACCCAGACTTAACATACATAGCCGTGGTTTTTAGTCTTCTGCTGATAATCCCCACTTCTGGTTGTGATCCTCATTTCTACAGCTGAATTTGACCCTTATTTTCAGAACTACTGATAGAGTCATGCTTACATTTGCCTGATGTAAATCATCAAATATATGAAAGTGTTTCAGCTTGCAGTTTGTCATGTCTGTTCTAAGATTTCAGCAGATGTTATTTATTTATTTAATCAAAAGCAGATTTTATCTAACATTGGTGCAAAGCTTCAAAGAATGCATATGCTTTTTTTTTTTTTTTTTCTTCTGTAAAGTAATACTGCTTTCACTGGGGAGCTCTAGAAAGCTCTTCCTGCTGAAGTCAGGGGCAAAACTCAAAACTCTTACTGTCTTCCATCTTGTTATGTCAAGATGCCTCTACACAGAGGGTAATACCAAACTAAATTCTTACACTGTTCTGTACACTTCTCAGATACTGCCAGATAAAAGTGGTCTTGGTTAGCAAAAAGGCAATTTACAAGGTTTGATAGCAAAAGCAGTAAACAAGGATGTTATTTAGATACTGATGTTATTTAGAATTTCACCATTTATTTCAATGGAACTGAGATTCCAGTCTAACTCCTTTAAAAAAGTCTTTAATTGTACCAAACAGGAGATAGTGCAAACATTTCAAAACAATAAAAAGTATGACCTTGATTTTCTTAATACACCTTGCTAGAAGCCTTTCATTTTCTCTCTTTTCATATCTTTTTTGCACTTTCATCAGTGTAGGCTATTGTGATGCAACTCAGGATTTGCCTTGGGTGTGAAAGAGAGTAGCAAAAGTGAGACATCCGACTTCATGTTACAGGGAAATAATACTTTGCCTGCATTCTTCCTGCCAGTTGGCCTACAACTCTGGCATTAGACACTTCAACAGTGAATAATGAGAGAGATCAGGAAGAACTGAGTTTAAATCAAAATACCATAGAGAATATTACAGGATGACAGATTATTTTTAAAAGATCTATTTCCTTTGGTTTCTAAACAAATTATTCCATGTCCATATGGAACCAGTACAGGGACAGCAAATTATAATACAGTTTTCTCCAAGTGAAAAGTATCAAGTTCTCTGTTATTCTAACATGATGAATAAATGAGAATGAAATGAACAGGAAGTGTTGATGAAAAAAAGGTGTTTATATTTTCACTGCAGTGTTTGATATTCTATAAAAGCATTTAAGTCTATCCCTGCTTCTGATTCTTCATTTACTCACAGGGTTCATGTTATCAAAGACAGCTAGGATAGCAGAAGCACCAATTACTGCAAGATTGTTAAATACCCAGAGTGTGTTATAGCTGTAAGGGAAGCTTGATGGTTTGAATTCCTGGGTTTTATCACTGGATGATTTTAGAAAAGTTAATCTTAGAAAAGTTAATTTTTGTGTACCATTTTTTTCCAGTGCCTTCTTCCTCTTACTGACATTTGTAACTGTGCACAGCATTTGATGATAACTCCCCCTGCACTCCTCTCCAAAGGTGAGATACTCCCCTCACTAAAGTCTTGAACAAAACCTCCAAGTGATTAAGCAAGAGAGGGATTTCCCATACGTCCTTCATCTACACTTGGCATAGAAGGAAATGGCAATAGGACTGATACCTGTGTTTCCTGTAACTTCTGCAGAGTGAAGTGTTCTGTGTCTTAGTGGATAAGTTAGAATCTCACACCTATTAAATGAAAGCAGAACAGAACAAAAACAAAAACAAAAACGAAAAAACAGCATAGTGGTATAGCAAGAAAGCCGCATAGAGGTGTAACAAGAAAGCCATATAACATCCTGTACTCTTTGGCATGTGCAGTCAGGGTATGTGTTGAAGTTTTACATAGAACAGTTCAAGGGCACTGAACTCTGATTGCAGCAGACACCTGTTCTAATGGGCCCAGAATTTAGCAGTACAATGACTTTATCTACCTTTTTGAATAAGGTTGAGCTGTTTATCTACCTGTTGTGTTGGGACTTTGCTTACAGTGGTATTCCAGATCTGCTACATATTTTACTTTACATCTTTATTTGACATAAAACAATATGTAAACAATTCTAGAACAGATTATCTGAGTTGGAGTAAACAGAATAAATGTTTGTTGGAGAAAGCAGCCAAAAAATTCAAGGAGCCAACATTAGTGTGGCTGGACTTACTAACACGAGTTCAGCTCCAGCCAAGCAAGCTCTGCTAGCTCCAACAGAACCACTGAAGTTCCCTTTATAGTGTGTCCCTGTATGTGCAGTTCTGAAAAAGCTCACTAGATTCAGCACAGTAGGGCACGGATGCACACAGAAAAGTGCTCCAGGATCTCAGAATTACCCCAAATTGACAAACCTTACAGAAACCAGGACTTTTGAGGAGTTGAAAGCGCCACATGTACACGTCTCTTAAATACCTCCAGGGATGGGGACTCCACCACCTCCCTGGGCAGCCTGTTCCACAAAGAAATATTTCCTGATATTCAGTCTAAACCTCCCCTGGTGCAACTTGAGATTGTTGCCTCACATCCTATCACCTGTCACCTGAGAAAAGAGAGCAACACCCTCCTTGCTGCAACCTCCTTTCAGGTAGTTATAAAGAGCAATGAGGTCTCCCCTCAGTCTCCTTTTCTTCGGGAGTTTTCCTGCCCTCCTCATTTTGGGAGAAAAGATTTGTGCAAAAGTAATTTTGTGTAAGAGTAGCATGGATTAAGTAGATTTTGTTCTGTCTTGTTCCCTGGACCAGAGATCAGTATAGTTCTCAAAGCAGTGTGTCTTTGCTTCTGTGGTATTGAACTTTAGGCAGTAGCACTTTGAGGTCTGAGGTCACTCTGCACTTTGTGACCTGGGTAATTTGCATTGATAATCTCACTGCAGGTAAACAAGAGCAGAATACAGTTTCATTAAATTTCTGAAAGTACGTTGATGTCAGTTTACAGGCTGGTATAAAATTCACTTTGCCTGCAAATGTTCAGAAATGTGGGTTCAGAGATGAGGTTCTTTATCTGTTTTGGAAACCTAGAGAGACACAGTCATTGACACTTAAACTAAACTTATTTGTCTTATGCAATTCATTTGTACATTAAGTGCATGTTTTTGTAAGAGTGTAAGTGGGTAATGACCAGTATTGAAATAAATGAAAGTGTATTTATGGTTCCTAAAAGTGTCTGCATGTCTGTTTTGAGAATGAGAAGAGACTAAGAATGCCAGATATTATTTTTAAGTATTTTTTTTTTCTAATGTCAGGTAGATTATTAAAAAAAGATAAGAGGGGAAATGAGCTGAGCAAATTAACATGACCAAGCAAATTCCCTGAATGTGAATCCTAGTAGGCTTCTGCCACCTCGCAGGAGCCCCATGCTAAATGTGGGGATGGGCGCCTGAGGCTTGCATGCAGTGCCACGTGCCTTTGGCAACCTTTCGCAAAATTCAAGGCTCAGCATTTGTCAGTAGCTTAAAGAAGGTCCTTCCCAGGACCCTTCTGGTTATCTAGTTATTCTGGGAGGAGTGAGCAAACCAAGGCCAGGCCCAGCAGCTTGAGCTGGACCAGCACCATGGCTTTGGTCAGAACCAGCTTGGGCTGTCTGGGGGCAAAGCAGGTTAGTGGCCACTCTGGTGAGTGAGTTTATCTGTCTGGAGGTGAGCTGTGCCATGCCAGATGGCTTCAGGGCCACAGAACAAGCCTTGGCCCGGTATAGCTGCTAGCACAGATAGAGCTCTAGATTCTCCATTTTACTGCTTAATCCCTAACTGGGCTAAAACAGCACACAGACAAATGTTTATCCTTCAAGAGGTTTTTGTACCTTTTTAGTATGAGAATTGCACAGACCTGTACAAAATAAAGAACACACTTACAGACATCTCTTTATCACAGTTTCCTCTCAGGACTCACAGGAGTTTTAGCCAAAGACAGCATCCTTTCAAGATTTGCCGACTCCTCTTTCCTATAAATGTTTTTCTTTCCACTGAATCATGTTCTTTCACTCCCTCCCTTTGCTGCGGATTACTTTTCTATGATTTTGTCTGGTCCTGCATTTACAAAAGATTATTTTGCTATGAAAACATACATTGAGCTTCCTGTCTCCCATTTAAAGCTTACTGACCTGCTCTTTGAGTCTATCAAAATTATATGCACTATCACCCTTTTGTTCAACCTTTGGGGATTTTTTACTCTCAACTTTTTCCGTTTCAGCATAAATTTGGAATTACTGGTTGTCCTAGCCTGGTTTGAGGTACTCCTATCAAAATGAGAGGTTAGTAAACTAAATATCATCCTGTTCTGACAGTCCTTGGATACTGGCTTATTCCATGGTGAAGTTACTCCATAATTAAAACCAAAGTTCACATATTCTGTTACATCCCTGTAAAAGGAAGATTCTGTCTCTTGTTATATTTGGTATTTTTATGATATCCCCAAATAATCAGTTTATTGCTTTGTGGATGGAAAATGAGGTCTGATATTATAGGATGAAAGGCTAAGATTTTTCCAGGCATAAAGCCTGAATAGAATATTTATGACACCTAAGAATAGTTCAGAATATACTCAGAGATCTCCAAGTATCCATAAAGATCTAATGACTACAGTCACTGAAGCGTAGAGAGCAATTCAGATGAACCAGTACTTGAGAGTAAGATGAATTCCCCTTTTGTCTCCATTGACTAGATTGACCACATTTCCCTTGACTGTTACTGGTGTTTTTACATCTGGCTCATATAGAAATCCATGTTAGAAACAGCTAAGTTTATGGATGTGGGTTACTTACCTATGCTCACTTGTCTCTAACCATTTGATATAGCATGGGATATCCCGTTTGGCCTTTCAGGAGCTGCTCCAAAGGCAGGAGTCTTGTGTCATGTCTATCAGCCCCATGCAGATACCCTCAGAAATGGAGTATGGCTATAGGCTCCTATTTTTAGACAAGCTAAACACAATCATTCCAGCGTTTGAGTCTGGAGAGGAATTTCATCACCTGTCTGACTGTCACCAAGTGTTTTAATTTCTTTGAACTCAGTTCTGATAAAATGATCATTAAAGGGGACCAGAGTCACATCTATTTCCTGTTTATCCTTCAATAGAACAATTTTCTATTTTATTGTGAACTTGCCTGGATAACTAATCAATGTTCACTAAATTTTGTTGAGATCTTTGCAGGAAAGTAAGCAAAGCGAGATTGGTACTGCTGTCTGGGAGGAGCTGGGGAAGCAAAACTTTTTGCCCGTTGTTTTCCTACCCTGCCAGCTCTCAGGCAGAACATCATCTTATTTAGCTTCTCTCACCTGTTTGGTTAAATGTGTGTAAAATAAAGATAATGAGCCAGTTCTGCCCTTACATTGACCTGCTCAGCTCTCCAGGGCCAGTAGCATCACATCTTTCCCATTCAAGGGAGGAAAGGACTTGATAAAAGCCATCTGATGCCTAGTTACTTCAGGATTAATCATCTGAGAAGCACCCTAAGTGAAATAGCATGTAAGTGGGGACCAATATAAATGTAAGGTAGAGCAGAATATGACATTTTACTTAGAAGAAAAGGAAACAAGGCAGTGTAAGATCAGCTCTACCTATCTGTTTCTTATAAAGATATTTATAACTTGCTCCTCTTCCACTGAGAATTTCTATTCAGTTATTTGTGCAGTGAAAAGTACCTTTAATTTAACAGCAGGAAATGTTACAATTTTATAATGTTATGTTTAATATTTGAGGAGTAATATAGCTCTGGAAACGTGTCAGAAAAACTGGAGAAAACAAACAAACAAACAAACAAACAAAAAACCTCAGAGATTCATCCAATCATTCCTGCACTTGTTTTTGCTTTGGTTCAGTTTTTGGTCATCGAATTGGAAACTGTCAAGGCAGCACATAATGCTTTGTCTCCAAATCTTCATGTATGATGAAAGGAGATTTGTATTGCCAACCCCAGGATTGGGGGGTAGGATGGGGCTGACCAGGGTGGGGGGAGTAAAAACCAGAGAGATGGAATCTAAGTTCTCTTGATCTGCTCTAGCAAATACTGTTGGATCAATTAATATAATTAGTGTGAATGTACAATGGGCCCTCCTAGCAAAATGCCATTCTCAGTGTGGGTCTAAGCTGCAGTGCTGCAATTGGAAAAGGAGACTCTTAAAACTGCCTGGTTTAGCAGTATGGAATTCTGTGGACAGAATCCTAACTCTCTAATGGAAGTTTTTCTCTCTCTCTCTCTTTCTTTCTCTCTCTCTCTCTCTCTCTCGCTTTTTTTTGTCTTTACATCTATCCCAACATGTTTGACTGGAAAAGTCCCTGCTACAGTCATTGTCTCTTTACTACTGATGCCATTGATGATTTCTAAATGGTTAATATCTCTTCAGCACAGATAGCATTTTACTTGCAGAACTATGTGTATGTAATGTGTACCATTGTGTCTAATAAAACATTTGGAAATGATTATTGTTTCTTTACAGGCACACTGTAATGCTACACTGAAATGTCCATTTTTGACTGTCAACACTGTACTGCAATTCATTTAACTTCACCTACCTGGGGTTTCAGTCATTCTGCTTACACACCACTCATATATTCTCAGAGATGTCCTTGCTTTCACCTACATGGTTTCCATTAAAGTCAGTAGTAGAGCTGATAGAAATAAGTCATTCAAACCTTTTTCTGCTGCTTTGAATAAATATTTTTTTTTCATAAAGTCACAGTGATATGATCAATATTTATTAAAAAATAAAGGAAAATATTTTGAAAATAAAAGGGTATTATTTAAATATTTTAACAACTATAGGTTTTGATTCAGTTACAATTAAAAAAAAAAGGTAAAACAAGCATCATAAAGCACCATTTATAATTTAGCAAAATACAATCTTATATAAATCTTATCCTAGGAAAGTGTAGCTATTTTGCATGGTTTGCTATTTTTGCCTGAAGTTTGCTGTTTTATCTGAAATAAGCACTAGATATAGAAATTACAAAAAAAAAAAAAAAAATCTAAGATATAAATTTCACTTTTTGAACTGTGCAATAATAATTATTCTGGTAATTGATTTTCTCTGCAATTTCACCTCAATACCAGAGCTGCACATTTTTTCTAAATTGTGATAACTTGACATTTGCAATATGTATGTTTTCATTATGTGGTCTCTGCTGAAAGAAAAAGTTTGGTAGGCTTACAAAAAGCTCCTTCAGCATTTGCAGAAAATCACCTCAGTCATTTACAGAAAAGTTTTTCTTAAGTTCTCTTTATTTATTTAGTCATATTTTTATTTTTACTATATTCTTGGATCTGTGTTCTCACAAATATTGATAGATATTATCTTTTAACCAGCTTAAAATGGAAACTACTTAAGGCAAAAATAAAAAAATAAAGAAAAAAATTATATTTGTTTAAATACTCATCTACTCACAGGTTTTGCATGTTGTGTTTGCTATAAACTCTTTCACATTTCTCCTTATACATCGATATGAATTTCAATTCTGTCAATTTTTAATGACTAGGTTTCTCCTTCTTATCTGCTGTTTTGGGAGGTTGCTTCAATGACAGAAGTAATTCCTTTCACATGTTGTATCAGGTAAATATTATTGTTGAACTGTTTTTAAGAAGGCAATGAACTCCATAACTGATTATTCTCATCTCTTCAATTTCTGGCACTGGGGATACCTGGATGTTGATTCAAGCTCTAGGTTAGTCAGAATAGTCTTTTGTATAGGCTGGAAATATGGGAATGCTTTGAGATCCATCCTCAACATGGATCCAGATTTTAAAAGAAGATAAAGAATAGATAGACCCACAAGATTTATATCCCTGGAATTTGAAATCTAGATTCAAGTGTTTGCATCTTGAGACATGCATAATATTAGCATAATAACAACATTATTTTTGAGTGATCTTTACTTCTCATACTGTGCATTTTGAAAAGTGAGAATCAAGCTCATTTATTATTATTATTGTCATTATTAACATTTCTATTGCTGTATTGCACAGAATTGCCAGTCACTCTGAGGCCCAAATGAAGAAGGAGGAGAGGAAATGTGCATTCACATATATGCAGTTTTTCTAGGCATTAGCAATTATTGTTGTTATCAGCAAATAGTTCTCAGCACCCATTCTTCCCCTCAATCTGTTCATGTGTTCATTATTAATAATCTGCTTTCTTACAAATACACTGAAATAGGAAATGCAGAATAAATAATAATAATTATAATGCATATTGAGTGCTTTGCATTCCAGCATTTCATTTATTGAACGATGTTTCAAAAAATTTATACATGACAGAATTTTTTGAAACCTTCAGGTATCATGACAGTAGATTTTTGTTCCCTATCAGTTTAAATTCAGTTCAGGTTTTCAGGGTTTTTTTTAATTATTATTATTATTATTATTATTATTTTTAGTTCCAGAGCAGCATAAACAATTTAAGTAGTTTTCTGCTCATAGCACATGGCAGATTTTCTTCTCCTGGTTTTGGACAAGTTGGTTTTACTCTTGAAACTATTTAACTGCATAAACAATTCACAAATGATGCCCAATACATAAGAATGTGAGGCATGCCGACTTGTCTAGTAGGCATCTCTGGAATAACATATGTCCTAAAAGTCAGCTTGCTGTCACTAGGGAAATGGTGACATGTCTGAGGCACTGCTGCTGACATTGCATGAGGTTAATGAATGACAGTGCCAAAATGCCAGCACTTACCTTGTCACCGCCAAAGAGCTACAATTAAATTGGCCCTTAAAGAACTGACAAGTGACGAAAGGGGTTTCAGTGAAGGTCATGAGTATCTAAGATTTCTATTCCTTTGAGCACTGCTGTAATTTCTGATTTGCCACAAAGAAATCACAAGACAAATATCCTCTATAACCCAGCAGTCTTCCCACAGAATTATTAAATTACTGGGGCGCAGTTAGCATTAAACCTGTGATATTAAGACATATTGTATGGCGCCACAAGTTTACACACTAAAACTGTTCTGTGTCCTAAGTTATATTTCTTTCTTGGTCAGCAGTATCTATAAAAAGGGGGGAAAGACCCTCCAAAATGCATTAGAATTTTCTTTTTGAAAGAGCACAGAAGATTTTTTTCTCTTGAGAAAGACATGATTTGTATCTCCCATATGAAGGGAGGATGGGTACTGTCTAACAAAGGTTTGACTGTGCATCCACTGACAACAGAAGATGGAATGAATGTACCTCTTGTACTGATATTAATCTGAGCAAAATACTTCAGTCTTTTTTTCTTTCATTAATCAGGCAAAAATCCCATCTACAGAGGTCACAGAATTTGGTTTCCAGGGTTTAAATGGACACTTTCAAATGATGCTCGTGTTTTAAAGCCTTCATCTTTCTTACTGCATAGCAAAGGTAAGTCACATTCCTAGAACACATCAAACTTTATTTATACGTAGCTCAGATAAATCAGTGAAAGTATTTGCTATGTATTAATTTTATCATGTGTATGAGTCTTTGCAATACTAGAACTTTATTTTACATCTTTGAGGGAAAGAGAATTTTGTTTATATTTTTAGACCTTAATGGTGAGAATTTACTTATATAATAATATCAACTCAAAATTGAAAGGCACATAGAAGAAGAAATAAAAACAGTATTAAGCAAGCCAGCAAGAGAAATCTTTCCATCTGAGCTTTGAAAATAAAGTATGTGGAAGCTCTATGAGATGGAGAAAGACTTTTTTTTCCCCCAGATGGCAGAAATTGCAGACAACAGATGCGTTAACCCAAAAGCAGCAATGTGGAATGAGGAGATGGAGAAAAACCATTGTTAGCTGAGTGACAGGAGCAGGCAGGGAGGAAGGCAAAACCGGTAAAATGGGCAAGAGCTAGTCCATGGTAAACTGCAAAATGGGGAGAGTGACTTTACATATTTGTAAGGGCCCCAAGGGAACACCAAACATTTTGACAGTAATTGTCAAAATTTGTCAAATTGTCAAAAATTGCCAAAATTTTCTCAATTGAGACTCCTGAAACTGAAACACTCTGCTTCTGGGGTGGAATTCATATTCATTAACTTGAATGCTAATACTTTGAAATACTGAGCTTTGTCTCTTGTCTGGACTTGTGGTTCTTCAGTAGTTCTGCAGTCAGGGAGCATGGTGAAACTGCTATTGAGGGTCCAAATACATGTTTTGCATTATGATGGGATTTTGCATTATGATTTCTTTCTAAAAAGTTGTTGGATTAAAAAAGTTGTTGGATTAAAAGATAATGATAGAATTTTCTTTTTTCAAAATAGTCTAGTGATAACAGTATTTCTACATGAATTAAAAATTCAGGCATCTCAGCCCTGGGTAGTTCTACAAAGACAGAACCATAAATCCATTCTTTTCCTTGCAAGCCACCAACATCCATTTTGAATTCTGTTCATCTCCAGATGGCTTCTTCCATAGTTTCAGAGATTATCAGAACAAGTCGCTTAATGTTACTGCAAATGCAGAGATGTAGGTGGAGTCTTCTAGATGAGATACAAGATACTGCACCCCACATACAAGACCAGGAAGTGTGTACTTTCAAAAACCTGGTGACTTGTGGCTTCCCCAGTGACTGGGTTGGTCCAGAACTGAGCCAAATTACTCTCTTAAAGGAGACTACTATGTAAAGTAGCAACCAAGGCCTTGACCATGCCCTGGGAGCCACTCCTGCAAAGGGTGGGGATGCAGCCATAGCACCAGAGTAGAATATTTTGAGTGTAAGACACAGTAATGCAAAAAATGGTCCAGCTGTTAAAATGAATGTCCTGGACAGCTGTTTATCATGCATAAAGCCAAGCATCAGCAATGTCTTTGCTTTCCAGTCTATCAAATTTTCCCATTTAAAACATACTATTAGACTCTTACCTTGGCCACCCTTAGAATAAACTCAAACTTTGCTTTAGAGCATAATTTATTTTTCATGTCTCATATGTAGGAAAAGTGATACATATCTCCAAATGTGAATACCCTTAATTTCAAAACCTTACCCATTAATTTGCAATAATGAGGCGTAATGAATATTTATAGAAGATTTTATCTATATCTATTAATTTACCATGATATGCCATTGATATCTCTGCATTTTTAGTTAATAACAAAAGGCAGAATTAAATGAAAAGCCGATAGAGCTTCTGTTTGCCATATGAGACTTGAATATTATGTTTAAAGGCTAATATGTTCTGTATAAATGGTATTTGACTATGTAATTCAGTAGGTACATCACAAACAACTAAGTGACTCTATGGATGTAATTTTATTGCTAGTGTAGGTTATCATTTGTCCCTTTGTATTTTAGGCATAAGCTAAAAAAGCTGTCTTTCTGCACTTAGTAGAAACTGAATGTCTTCTCTTTCAGTGGTCATTGTAAGACTCTCAAGAAATCTTTCACTTGGATTAAAGATCAAAGGAAAAGCTGTGATTATAACTCACACAGTTTTCACCATAGTCTTTGATAAATGGTTTCAATCCCAGTCACCAAGCATTACATATTCAGCTTCATGACATTATATTTCGTTTGGTAGCATTCTTCCCTTTTTAATTGCAATTTTATATATTAGTTGTTTTGGTACATGTTTTTTACAAAAAGGAGTGGTTGATTCGAATGTTTCAACTTCATTTCACCTTATGAAACAAAAATTGCAACAAATTCTGTAATGTGGTGAATTTCTTTAATGAATGTATTCAAAATGTGGGTGATATAATCAAGAAAAGAAGGGTGGTGAGAAAGCACAAACATGTTCAAAACAATTTTTTTTTTTTTTTTTTTGTCAAGATAGATTTCCCTTGCAATTTCTATTAACCTGAGATGTGGAAATAATTTCTGGCTTTCGGAATTCACTAACATTTTATATTCTGTAACTGTGCTTTTCACATGAGGGATTAATTCTAGCTAAATCACTTAAGCTCACTGGACTAAACACTTTGTACAGTATAAAATTATTGAGTTTGAACATATTTAGAAAACAATTTTGCATCAAAAATTGGTGTCTAATATGGTTCATTCTTGCTTGCATGAATTAAATAATAATAATAGTCCATTACTGTAAATCTAATGCAAGTTTTTTGTCTGTAACTACCAAAATGCATATTCTGCAACAGAAATGTCCAAATACAATGCTGACACTATCCTGCTTTCATTGCACTATGAACTGTAACACAATACGTTAACTTAGCCCTAACCAGGGCTTTTTGATCTATTTTATTACTTATCTACCTGATTATGTCTTTACTGTATTGAATGTTTATCAGTGCTATGAGAGGAATTTGGGAATTCAGAAAAAGGGAATCTTCTTGGGAGAGCAAATATCTTTCTCTTGGGGACTCTGGTTACAGAAGCCAGACAGAAGGACCCGATAATGGCCTTCTGGAGTTATTTATACTTTTTCACATGGTTTGCAAAAAGAAAACTAGCCTAGAAATCATTTTTTCTGCATGGGCAGCTACACTCTGTCAGAATTTTGAAAAACACACTGTATGTCTCTCAGAAAGTAAGTGAAATGTGAAAGTGTATGACAGCCAGATATAACCACAGCTACTATTTGAGCATAAACAAATATACTTTTACATCAAAAAATACCTATATTGAAGCTTTGGGTTCAGCTCAGCTTTTCACACCCTTAAAAAAAGCATTGGTGAACAATTTTTAAAGCTAAATGTGGGCTATATTTAAGCCTCTTTGCTAATTGTCAAAAGATTTCACAAAAGTTTCATTGTTGGTGTGTTTTTTTGTTGGTTTGTTTGTTTGTTTTGTTTGTTTTTGTTTTTGTTTTGTTTTTATATACAAAACCTATATTTACCTGCAGACTTGGGTAATAGTGCATAAAAATGAGGATTTCACTATTCATCCCTTGTCTTTTGTTCATCTCCTATCTTACAAGTTTCATTTGTCAAACCAGAAAGCAGAAAAAATGTCTAATGATTAAGGTAACCAATCATACAAACAAGTGGTAAGCAGTCCACAGTTCACACATAAACAGCCTACGTGCTAGACACAGGGAAATGCAGCAAATGCCTAGACACTGTAACTCTTGTTTGTTAAAATCAGGACTTTATCCGTCATTTTCCTTTCTCCAGTATTCTGTAATGCTGAAATCCTTAAATACTGACATTTGCAATCTGCAACCATGCAAATTGCATGGTTGTAGACATGCAAGGTTACAGATTTGAAATCAAATAATCATGTATTTTCCCCTGCCACTAAAATTTTAAACTTGAGAAAAGAAGAGTGGATAACAAACCTTTTAAAAATGGAAGCACCTTGACATGCTTTCTGGCCACACTTGAGTTTTCTTACACTTGTACAACTCGTGGACAATATTCTCTGTTATTTTCCTGAAGGAAAATCAATATAAAATAGCTCCACCTCGGTTTGGGGGTAAAGATATTTGAGGTCATGTCCCGTTGTACAGAAAGGTAGCAGTAGCTGCCTCAGGGCCACACCAGTTGTTTGATTAGAGGTGTGCAGTTGAAACCATGGTGAACTGGAACCAGGGCTAGGACTTTGTCTTAGGCCCTGATTTATTTCTGACTCTGATGCCCAAAAGGATGCACAATGACATGCTCAGATAGCAATATTGAGCTCAAATGCAGATGCGGATCATTTCAAATTGGCAAGAGATTGGGGGTTTTATAGCCATTATTTAGTGGTATCTTGTATGCCCTTATGGCAAATAGAGAGACTGGGGAAACTTAAAGAGACAATGAAAACATGAGCACTAGAGATAAGCACTGAAGAGTCCTGGCAAAATGAGTGGGAAAAGAAGAAAGCTCCGTGGCTGAAAAGGAGATTTGGATTCATGAACAAACATTATCCATTGAATTTTGCTGTGTTCAGAAAATAAAGGTTTTTACATTCTTGAATGTAAACAGTACTGCATCAGAGTTGCCTCACTCATAATCAATCTCTCTTGCTAATGACACTAAACTTAACTGCTCTGTACAAAATATCATAATGATATTGTCATGAAACACAGGCTGATTTCCTGCTTAGTCCTGAATGAAACAGCTCAAAAAGAAAGAGAAAGAGAAAGGAAAAAAAGAAAAAAAGAAGAAGAAGAAGCCAGTGCTGAGATGAAGTGCATGTACTAAATGAAATAGAGTCTCTGTAAATAATACTTTAACAAATGCTTCTGGTAGGGAAAACCATAATGACAGAGCTGTAAGAGAGTGATGTGCTTGGACCCAGCCTTCGAAATTGAATGTCTTGAGCAATGCACTTCTCTGGCAATTTCATGCATTTTCTCAGCTAATCTCACATCACCAATATCAAGCTTGTCATATTGATTTTAAAGGGGAGGTAAAAAAAATATGGAAAGGTAGCTTGCCTTTGTCAATCCTGTACAGGGTTGCCAGGCAACTTGCTGACCTGACTCAGGATAGATTGTTACAGTGACCTGACTAAATACCCCAAATCACCTAAGAATTTGTAAAGACAATTCTGCAAATTTGAATTATTGTTGCAATAACTATTATGTTTGCCTCTACAAAGTATTATATCTTAAAGGTGATCTTTTTATAAAAAGCAAAGAATATTCTTTGTGCCAAATAAAAATGGATAATTATATAAAAGAGGAAGAATGGTCTCTCTGGCATTGTAAACTTTGAGTTTACATTGTTTCCATCTGGAGTGCTAAAAATGAATTATATAATTCATTTTTAGTATAACTTTCTTATTACAACTACAGGTTGTTTCTCAGATATACTGTTCAGGTGGGTGTGTAGTACAGATGTGTACAGATTAGGCTAAGTTCTAAAGAAAATTTTTAGAATGTTAATTTTTTTGACAAATGTTGATCTTTATTCTACTGTTAGTAAAGTTTCATATTTGCAGAGTGAGTTTCTAAACTTAATTACTAATTACTAATATTTTCTTACTGTGATCAAAGCCTGCTTTCAACCACTTTTTAGCTTTGCCAAATACTAACCATACTGATACTTCATGAAATGGGTGAAATCAGGTGAATTTCTATGAAATATCAGCTGAAATGATTTAGCTATATTTGATAAACAGAGGGAATACATGGGTTAAATGGATCACTTACATCTCTGAATTTTGGAGCAGAGGTATAAAAACTGTAATATGGATGTGCGTTTTGTGGTTTTCCTTAGAAAATCTGCCCAAATACAGCCAGGTTATACACACATGTGCTGCAGAGGAAGATGTGAGTGGTTTACTTCTCTGAAGTCCTGCTCTCACGGGATGTATCTGTGCTAGTGAGTGCAGGAAACACAATGTTCCTTTTCCCAGACCCAGAGACATTAGGGACCTTACATCTCCATTGCCCTCAGGCCCAGATACACCCCATCAAACAAGGCTTTTAAATTAGGAGCCTAATCTTTCTGGGCTTCCTCTTCTGTGCATAGAGAGAGGTGCAGAAGGCAATTTAGACCACCTGAGACCATAACGACTTTCCGCATTGACTATGGGACACCCTAGAGGAATTACCCTCCTAGTATAAATACATCAGGTATCCACGTAAATTACCATCAGATAGGCTAACAGTGTCCCATGGATGTCACACTGGCAGCACCGGGGAGGAAGCTGTTTAAATGGAGAGAAAATGAGAACTGAACCAGGATCAGGTGTGTAGACTAGGAAAAGGACTCTGAGGAAGGAAGAACAAAACTTTAAGCTCCAATTAAGTTTGTTTGAAACTGTCTCTGCAAATCAGGAATCTGACAAGGAGAACTGGGCTTTTGTGATAAATAGATTTCTTACTATCCTTTTTCGAGTGGTCCTCTAGTGAAATGCTTGTCTACTGCCCCTGCTATGAGCTCTGGAGTAGTATCCTCAGAGATGTTGTGGCATCAGAAAACTGCTTAAACAGAGCAGGTGATTCTTCACTAGGAAAGGATGGTGTATCACGTTCTACAAACTTATACTTGAGACATTAGCTGAGAACTTATAGTTGAGACGTTATTACTTAAAAATAACAACATCTATAGTAATGGAAAATAGGAACAGGAGTGTAAGCAAACTTGCTACCACTAGATCTCAGCAAGACTTGGTGTTTTTGTGCTTTCAGCTCACCATTTCTAAATAAAAGGATTATTGGCACTTCCTGTTTTCCATAGGGAATGGGGGATGAAGAATAAAAAGCACAATCATAATTGCTCTACACAATAGCTTAGTTACATTATTATTTCACTGTCCAAAGCTTTTACTGTGGTGAGAAATATGGTGAGACTCTTGTGATAGTATAATAATATTTGATTTTGTACCCGTAGGAAAAAAAATATAGCATCACTGTTTACCGCTTTTTTATTTCATAGTTATATACCTATTATTTCTCTCTAAGGCATCACTTTTTTACTTTTCTTTTTTTCAAAAGTACCACACATAAAAGATGATACCTTAGCATCAGAATACTTATCCAAATGATTAGCAAACTCCCAGCAGACACTGCTGCCTATATTCCTTATCTTGAAGAAGCAAAAGAAAGGAAGAACACAATGTTTGCATAACTTTTGTTCTCTCGCTCACTCTTGAGAGATGGAGAGTTGGACACTCTTTTAGGTTGGACTAGGTGATCTTGAAGATCTCTTCCAACCTAAAAGATTCTGTGATTCTGTGATTCTGAGACCAACTCTGATTTGTAGCTTACCATAAGGATGCCTTGATGAGACAGAGTTAGTGCAGTCAGATTTACTCTCCCAGCTTGGGGAGACATTCAGAATAATTATAGGTTTGGAGTAGAAATGACCTGTTCTTTCTTTTCCACTCTTAGTAGTCTGTTTATACCAAGGCCTTGAAACAGAACTGAGATCACCTGTTACTATTGACTTAGTCTTCTTTTCATAATGATTTTTGAGTTTTTAGACAAATGAACTACAGTACTGTAGCTTGTCAGATATGGGGG
>VXAA01003594.1:545916-567919 GCA_013399115.1 Anseranas semipalmata | reverse complement strand
CTTTTTTCCCAAGGACAGACTTTTAGCAACCTTTTTTTTTTTTTTTTTTTCAACTCAGGAGTGTGGGCTGTAATTTGTGTGTTCAATCATATCTGCTGTTCTTCAGTGGCATACTGTGACATTTTTTTTACTTTTTTTCCTTCAGTACTCTAATATTCATACATAAGTTTGTAAGGATTATGAGTGCTGTGGCACAGGAGGGCAGAAAATAAAGTATCATACCTGTATTGTAAAAATCTGGACTACATGTTCCAGGTAGCTTTTTTTGGTCCTATATTTTAAAGCACTTGTTGAGCATTAGTGGGTAGCCATGACATGAGGTGGGGTTATTATCAAGGTGGGTGTGATTCACTCAGAAATGTAAAAATCTGTATTTTTAATCATGAGCAGTTTCTTAGACAGTTCTATCCCTCACCCTATTAAAAGCCTAAAAGACTTTTAGTAATACGTGAATCTGGAGATTTCCCTTTTCTGATCTTTTCTGCGTTAGGGGGTAGAAATCATAAAGGTCAATCAAATAATTTCAGGTTCTGGCTGCAAATTATTTCTTTTCATTATTCCTGTGGAGTGTTCAATAACAATCTGGCATTTGCTTAACAAGACAACATCCTTTCTGTTCACAGGTCTTTTTTTCAGAAATTAACAGTCTACAAAAGATAATGAGCTCAGTGAATCTTATTAACACAAGTTACAGCTGACTGACAAGTAAGTACATGGCTGTCATGTAATCTAATCATGGTGTTATAATTCAATTAACTATTGATTTTAGTTACCGATACGATATTCTAACTGTTGCAGGAAAACATTCAATATCTATTCTGTTTGTTGCTTTTGTTTGTTTGTTTGGTTGGTTGGTTGGTTGGTTTGGTTTGGTTTGTTTAATACAAATTATATCAGTCCCAGACATTATTGAACTCAGACATTATGGAATTGTATGTATTTTACATTTAACCAAAACACTGTTGATTTTCATATTTTACTAGCTATGAGCTAGTCTGAAGTGTCTTCAATTGATCAAAGTAATTAGACTTAGAAATAAAGAGGGGACTATTTGATGTTTATTTAACACCTATATAGATCTGATACTTTATCATTTGGCATTTGTACAGTCATTTGTACCTATGCAAAATGAATAAAAAATAGGCATAAAGCCTTATTTTCCAGACTGTAGATTTATCTACCCCTTTGGACTAGTGTAGATGACTGCACAAATAGTAAAGTGTTATGCTCAGGCATGAAGAGAGGGTCATGCGTCCAATCACAAATGCTAGGATGTATTGCCAGATGCACTGCTGCTTCAGTGAGTCCCAGGACACTGTACTACTTCTCTTATACTAGTGGCTTGGAAAGCAGAAGGTGAGAGACAATTTCATTCCATGTCCTCAGCTATAGCTTTATTAATTTCACCTTGATGGGAACAGTCAAGCAATTGGGCTGGTGGAGCCATGGACCTTTGGTCCCCCCCAGTCTTGCCATAGCTGTTATAACAGAGAAAAGCATAGCAAGGTAGAAGAAGCTGCATCTATTTTTTGTTTGTTTGTTTGTTTCCAATAATGGAAATAGACTGTATAATAGATGTAGATTTGACTCAAACTGGGGAGGGAAATAAAGCAATGACAAGGCCGCTACGTACCACCTACATTCTGGCCCAATATTTAAAAAGAAACAGCAGCTGTTACTTTATGATGATACTTGATCTCATGGTTAGCGATGATGTGTTTTTGAAAATATCTGCTACTGTGAGCCATTTAAGGCCCTCATCAACAACATTTCTCTGGGTTTCCCAGATAAGATTAGGCAGAAGGAAAGAACTGAGAAGTTCAATTACAAGTCTTAATTTTTGATTATAATTACTTGATTATATAAACCTGCACTACATAAAGCAGAAAAGCCTGGTGTGCAGGTAGGTCTTTAAGAACTGTGCCATTTTGGACTTGCATGCCAAAAGCCTAGGTTCGGTGAGATCTTGACAAATTAGAGAGCTGGGCAACCACCAACAATACGAAGTTTAATGAGAGCAAGTGCTGGATTCTGCACCTGGGACGGGGCAAACCTGGATATATGTACAGACTGGGGGATGAGAGGCTGGAGAGCAGCCCTGCGGAAAGGGATCTGGGGATTTTGGTTGACAGCAAGTTGAACATGAGACAAGAGTGGGCCCTGGCAGTAAAAAGGGCCAGCCATGTCCTGGTGTGCATCAGGCACAGCACTGCTAACCGGTTGAGGGAAGGGATTGTCCCGCTCTGCTCTGCGCTCATCTGCAGCTCATGTGCACTCCAGATGAGTGCAGCCTCATCTGGAGTACTATGTGCAGTTTTGGGCACCACAGTGTAAAAAAGACATAAAACAATCAGAGATTGTCCAAAGGAGGGCTACGAAGATGGTGAAGGGTAGGGGAAGGCGTATGAGGAGTGGCTGAGGTCACTTGGTTTGTTCAGCCTGGAAAAGAGGAGGCTGAGGGGAGGCCTCATGGCGGCCTGCAGCTTCCTCACGAGGGGAGCAGAGGAGCAGGCGCTGATCTCTGCTCTCTGGTGACAGCGACAGGACCTGAGGGAACGGCATGGAGCTGCGACAGGGGAGGGGCAGGCAGGATGTTAGGAAAAGGTTCTTCACTGGGAGGGTGGTCGAGCACTGGAACAGGCTCCCCAGGGAAGTGGTCACATCACTGAGCCTGCTAGAGTTCAAGAAGCGTTTGGACAGTGATCTCAAACACAAGGTCTGATTTTGGGGTTGTCTTGTATGGAGTCAGGAGTTGGACTTGATGATCTTTGTGAGTCCCTTCCAACTCGGGATATTCTATGATTCTATGAATTCCTACTTTGTGGACATGGTCTATCAGTTAACTCTGCACTGGTGAATACAGTCCTTAGAGCTCTCTTACAGCAGTCTTCCAGACTACTAGTATTTAAATACTGTTTGAACTGTGCCAGGGATCGAAGGCTTTAGATACTTTCCTACAAGCTGTTGATGCCCGTCTTGAGTTGCTTGGATTTCAGCTTGTGCTGTGTTAAAATTAACTGTGCATATTTTGCTTTAGTGTGTATTTTTCTAGCGGTGTGAATATCCATCAGACACAGTTCCCTGAATCTGGTTGCACCAGAAGCTTCAAAATCTCAGGGTCTTTTACCTGACAGATCTGTCAATCAACTAAAATGTCTGAGGCTTGCCAGCTTGCCTGTATACCGGTTATATCAACAGTCTGAAAGGACCAGCAAATAATGCACGTAGTTCAAAACAAGAGTCTTTTATGTCTATCATGCATAATTTACATGTATGGAGTAGTGTATTAGAATGACTTAGTAAAAAGAAATGCTATTGCAGAGAATTACTTTTTAATGTCATTGTTTACCTCATTTCTTGTTCCAATATGGCCCAAGCCCAGGCAGTTTTGTTTTGTCACTGGCATTGCCAGAAGACACAGACGGCAAGTTAAATTTAATAAGCAATCTGCCTACTTTCGGGAAAGTAATACATTATCTCACTCTCACAAATGGGTACCTATCACCAGCCCCTGTGCATAACCATTTTAATGTGAGTGGCATCCTGGCTGAAGAATCCTTCTTCTATGTAGTCTTAACAGATAAGCAGTTCTTCAGTATGACTCGGTTTTGTTCTGTTCTGAATTCCTTTCTGAGGGATACATCCCCATAACAAATGAAAGTAGTACAGGTAGGGAAGCCTCCAGCCTCGGTGTTGCTAGCCTGACTGACAGTGAAGAATTGGTGTCAGGGGAGTCTGTTATGCCCTGTATAAGCACTCATGGGATGCCTACTAGCCATGTTCTCAGATAGCTAGCCCACGTAGTCATGTTACAGCAAATTTATTTCCTAAAATAACTGTATAAAAGCATCTGGGATATGTCTGTAGTTTTTACAGTTTCACTGCAAGTTGCTGTGTAGAGTTTTTAGTTGATATTGTCTAGGATGGGCTGTGATTCTTCAAGGGAGGAACAGTGAGTAAGAGAGGGACACATTTCACCATTCACAAGCTGTCTTATTTTCTTTATGTATGTACACTCAGATTTTGTAGTAATGATGGAATATAAATATCTACTTTAAGATATTCATTTTGTTTAATATACGCCTTTAATATTTGTTTGATTATTCATTTTGTTTAATATACGCCTCCAACCAGAATGCGTTATGTAAAATAACAGGGCAGGGTGGAAATAAATATAAAATATGCCTTTTGGCATCTCAGCTAATGAGATGGCCTTGCAACATTGTCAACTTGCAGTCACAGCACTCAGTCAAAACCAGCATTGTACAGATAGTCAAACCTTGTTGAAAGCAATCTCTATTTAAGGATTTAACAGCAACACAGAATCATTTTAATTATGCCATAGGAACAAACCCTGATGAAATAGGTCTCTATAATTCTCAATACACTTTACTTTTTTTGTGTACCTGGGTTAATTAACAGATTAAAATTCACACTGCTGGACACTGACAACTGCAGCCTCACAGACAGCTAGATCACCCTCTCCTAATCACCCTGTTGTCCGCTGCTTCAGTTAAGTGCCAGGCTCCTAGTGCAACCTGTGTGCTTCTCAAGGGTAATAGTGGATGTACACCCAGTTTGCAGTCTGCCTGCACTCCAGTATGTCTCTTTAGGGGAACAGTTGGAGCCAGGACTGCACGGTCCAGCAAGTAACATTTTTGCATACAGACAGAGCACAGGTCCCTGGAGCAGGACTGTGGGAGCCACCCGAGGCATTCCTGCTCTCTTGTGTGGGTTCACCTAAATCTTACCAGGCTGGTGTTTAACACTGTTAACCAAGAATACAGCATGGAGGCACCACAAGTCGATCAAATACATAAAGACTAGTGAAAAAAAGGAAGAAATGATCAGTTTTTGTCTCTCTATCACAGAATTAACCACCAAAATTGCATGTCTTCCTGCACAGAGTTTACTTGAAAATCATGTCAAACTTTTTGGCAGGGAGGGCAAAACTATGCTACACTGTGATTAAGCAGCTAGATCTGTTATTTCAATGGTACTCCCCAGTGGGGAGACACCTTTATATGACGGCCCAGCAGAGCTTGTCCTTCAACAACATGGAGCAGTGGCACATGCATGCAAAGTATGTGGCCACACATAAGGATGCCAGTTGGTGAGGATGGAGTCCCTGAAAAGAACTTCTGCTGCCAGGGGATGTTGCTGTCCCCAGCATCTCTCACCCTGGGCAATTGTCCACTTGTAGATAAAGGCTTTGGCTGCAGAGATTCACAGCTTCTTCTAATGACAAACATTGTGAAGTTACCGTGGTGTCTTGTTAGTTTTCAGGTTCTGCTACCTGGGAAAGAAAGAGGTCAAGAGCCGAGTGCTGATATAAAAATTAATTGAGCTAACCAACTTCTTGCTTGAATATGCAATATTCTGGGCATACTATTCCAACATGCCTAAAGAAAGCAACAGAGCAGCACCAGGCAATACTGCAAGGGGCACACGTGTTATTGTACAGATTCAAAAAACAAAGCTGACAAGCAGACTTGCCTAAATTGGGTGGGTTGGTGTTCGCCCAGAGCTGTCAGTAATTCAGTGCAGATCGTCTGTGTAATATGAGTGCTTATTTTCAAAAGAAACAGGGTGGAAAAAGTGTGTGCAATTCTCATGAGAGTCTGATTGCAAAAGGCATGGTTGGAGCTGATTAGCCTGTTTACCCTGCCAGTTTTCACACACAGACAGATAGGCAGTCTCATGCATTTCCCCAAGCAGATTCTGGAAAAGGCTGATGAAGAAAATGAAATCCGGTTTCATTTCCATTTTTTACTCAGCCCGTTGTTGCAAAGAGGGATAGTGCTTCTGCTGGAGATGCCTTGTCATAAGTGGGGAAAAAAAGACTAATTCTGGGACAATCTTTGTGGCATATCAGTAGTTCCTGAACTTACTCCCTCATTTTCCCTGCCAGGGCTGAGATTTTTCATCAGTTGGTCACAGTGCAAAACCAACTTGCTTTTTCCTTCTACTTTTTGCTGTTACGTTGCAAGGGAACATGTTTTTTTTTTTTTTTCACTGTATTTTAAGTTACTTACAACTTTTATGTTACTTACAGAATCTTTTTAATCTTTGTGCATTTGCAACATATTTAATTTAATGAAAGGAATAGAAGTTTTCCTTTCTAAATGGTTCCCAGTGCTCTGGTGGTTCTAAGTCACAGCATGTTTCCTCCCTTGGCCAATCTATGGTCTCTCTTCCAGTCTCAGATTTTTCCATACTTGTACTTGTGTTGTTGCTCTTCTTTAACTGAAACAGGTGTTTTCTTTCCCTAATTTTAAATTGCTATTCCTTTTTCTGTTATAACTTGAGTTTTGAATTTGGTTTCAGAGTTCAGCCTGTCGTGTGGCCCCAGGGATCCAAAGGCAGTGCAGGGAGAAATGCATTGAGGGATTCCCTACTATTTGGACTGATTTTCCTGAGGCTACTTATGACAGTTTTAGGACTGCAATGTTTAGGATCCTTAGGATCGGTGAAAATTTATGTTCATTTTTGTTATTTTTTAATTGCTAAATAATTGTAAAGAAATTTCATGAGTGGGACACATCTCACCAAATTTCTGCCATCCAAAATTTAGGTATCTGGTCTAAGCTAGTTTAATAGGTTTCTGCTTTAAATTAGAAAGAAAGACAGGTACCTTCAGACAGCAATTTACCCCTTTTTCATTCTCTCTCTTCATCTCACTGAGTCCTGGGATGGTAAATGTAAACTAAACAATAAATAGATGAGGAATTTGGAATGGTAGGAAAAAACATCAGCAGGAAAATATATAGCACCATGGAATCAGGCCTGCCAACTCATCAGGCATTTCAAAAAAGCAAAAGAGAATTGCATGGTGGAGCAAGCACAAAATGGGTAGGCAAAAGTACACCTGATTCTGATTATACTAGATTGTTCTTGTACAGTAAAAAAGCTTGGTAGGGGGTACAAATATAGTTTACTCCTACAGGAAAGCTCTTTTACCCCTGTTTGCTTCATATTTCATCTAACTTGAATGAAAGTGCTGTAAAATTGAAAACTGAGAAAGATGTGTCTTTTAAGGACAGATTATTTTATGTGTCTGCTGCATGTAAAACAAAATAAATATATATTTTTTAAAAAAGAAACAAACTACTCCAAAGCAATTTCAGCATCTACAAATGATACTTTGGGACAAATTAGCAGCTACAAATTGCTTGTTGCCTGTCTAATGCATAAGCACATTCTAAGAATGGTAGTTTTTTATTTAGGCATGAAAAGTATCCTTCCTAGAAATAACATGATTATGGAAATAGTGTCTTGCCCAACTTTTCACTCTAAAATAGCCATGCAATTAATGTTTCTAAGCTGTTATCTGTGTGATAATATTTGGGAAATACCTAATTTATTTATTTATTTATTCATTTTATTTATTTATTTAAAGGGATTTAGGACAAGGTCGGTAGCATGGGGACACCCCTGTAGCAATGGGCCACCCTGGACATATCCCAGAATTTTAATATGTATACTGCTGTATGCACCAAAACCTGTTTTAGTTGTCTGGGCTCCTATATATTGGATTATAGAATTATTTATGTACCTCTGAAAGTGATGTAAAGGACTGTTCTGAGTAAGGAGATGCCTAGCATTAATATAGTCAACAGGCAATGATTGGAGCTAGAAGGTAGGAACAACTATGGCTACGGGAGGATCCTCAGCTAACTATAGTGCCCCTGCAGCACCTGATTCAGGGCTGCAGGGAAGATTACTTTTTGTTCTGGGTCCTTTTCCCGATCTCTGCAATTATGACAGGTGAAAGCAGGATAGGGTGTAAGAGCAGTGGTTCCATCCAAGCCCTCCCAGAACAGGCAGTTCCATCTTCTGGCCATAGGATACCTCTTAAACTGTTGCACCAGCTGAAAGACCATCTGACAATATTAACCTGGAATGAAGTAACTTGCAAAGCAGTAGTTTCAAAAGGCCATTTTACAGGCCATTTGTTGGGAGTAGGGGTGAAATGTGTCATTCTTAATGCTCACTTTGCAGCTATTAAACCACAAAGGGAAAAAGGAACAAACAAACAAACAAAAAATAAAATAAAATGAAATCCAGACAGGAATGCATGTATGCATGCTGAGATGTTGCAACTGCAGTTACAATTTACTGAGCTCAGATAAGCTTGAGAGAAGTGTGTTTTCTGATTTCTGATCCCAGAGCTATTTTGGACTTTAATATTAAAATATGGGGAGGAAAAAAAAAAAATATATATATATATATATATACACATACAATTCATAAGTATTTATATACTTTTGGGAGTGAAGACTGGATTTCATGACTATCTTTCTATTTCCAAGTTCCCTGACTGCTTAACTGTTACATTAGGTTCTTAGAAGTTGTTTTAGTCTGTTATTTCTTTTTTTTTTTTTCTTTTTTTTTCCCCTGTGTGAGCACCTCCAAGGACCTAGGGAGAGGAATATGTAGTTTCTGGTTCCCAGCTTAAAGATGTGCCAAATGCCTTCTGATCAACCCTTCCAGAACAAAGCAAATTTTGAGTATCTGCAAATGTGTATCTCTAGGTATGCAGGGAAACTCAGAGTTAAAGAGAGAAGTGGAATTTGTTTTGGAGTTCAGACATCTCAAAGTTTAGATGGCTGTACCTGAGTTCAGGATTTTCATACATCTCCATTCTATTTTAGATACTGAAGTTTTGGGGGATTTTAATCTTTGATACTTTGGTCCTTGCAACACTCCAATATCTTTGCTGAAGATCTGAGACACTGCAACCGAATTATTTTAAGAAGTTACGTAACTGTATTGCACAGCTCACTTTACTAAACAGTTTTGCTAAATAACATGTGAAACTTGCTGTGAGTCAGATTCAGATGCCCTCTCTTGTGTGGAATATTTCCATGCTGCACATCTTATTAGAAATGCCCAGACTAGCAATTTGTTCAGTTTTGTTCTGTATCCTTATTTTGAATATGTACAGAAGGTGCTGACACATGATGTTCAAATACTTTCCCATAGGCAGAGAATGGCACTCATCTCAGTATCCCCAGTGTGACATGCATTTTCAATTCCCTTGCATCAGCCCTCCTAAGGGCTGACAGGTAATGAGGCTCTTTGAATATGATCTTCTGCGTTTCAGTGTTATCACTGGCTTCTAATAATATTCAAATGTGGGATAACAGGTACAGGGAATTTTTAACCACATTGTAAAACATTCAGAAAATAATTTGGTCAGGAACCTCAGTCTGCCACTTCAGCTGCCTTTAGTTTTTCTGATTACCTGGAGCTTCAGACATGAGTGCAGCTGACACTTTCTCAGTTAGGAATAGAAATACTAACCGGTCTTGTGATTTTATTTTGTTGCTTTACTTCCAGCACGTTTTTTCAGTGCCCCTTTCTCTTCACTATGCTTTTGAAACAATTAAGTAAGAACCATGATTTGGATCTTTCAGAGGCCTGTGACCTTAGGAAGACAACAATAGCAGGCCAAGTAAATGCAAAAGAGGGGCAGGATTTCACTTTGCACTCATATATGTAATCACAAAAAAATCAGGACCTCACTAAATACAGTCTGAACCATCCATGTTACTGTTTTCTCTTCGGTTGCATGCAGGCAGCATAGATGTCTGACATTTTGGTATTTAACTATCTGGTTCTGACAGTTTTGCTGGGACTACTGAGGCCATGCCCGATTCAGCCAGTTTTCTGGAACGGCTGAAACAGTATAACTATACACAGTATAGTTATATAGTATAAATGGATGAGGTAAAGAGGTGAGAAAATTAGAGCTAGCCTTTGTAGCCCAAGAACTCAGGAATTTGTTCATATTCTTCTCAAGGTGGGTGCAGGAAAACTGCAAAGGCAATGGCAAGGTTTTGTTTAATTTGACCAGTGCCTGAATGCCATCTAGTGCAGCTGCTGGTCCCAAAGTCAAAGCAGTCACCCAGCAAGACGTGGCTGATGAGCAGGGCCGTGCTGCGGGCTACTGCAGGCATCCCTTGGGCTGGGCAGCCACTGCATGGCACTGTGGCGAAGGTGATTCCTGCAGCCTTGCCATGCAGAGGTCCAGGCTCCCACCATAGTCCCATCTCAAAGGGATGGGGGAGTCTGAAACCACTGTCTCACAGTCAGACAAGATATTGCCATTTTGGCATGTAGTGGAAGGCAATGAGGTATATCATGCCTCTGTGTGAGACGGATGCTTTCACTAAGTTCCTGTTTGTATTATCAACACAGTCTTTCCTATGTTAGGGTGGGTGAGCTGTTTTCTTCTTTCAAAAAAGTCTTGTTGTATCATGTTTCTACTGCATGCTTTTCCACTTCAGGCAGTGAAAATACTTGTCCTTGAAGGCACATGCAATACATAATATAATGAAGGTTTTGGTAGGAGCACTACAGAATTGTTGTCTCACATCTGCAGGTGCAGAGAGTGTAATAAAATGTGGTATGCATCTATACTTTCTATTTATGAGAGACTACAATGTTATCAACTCCATTTCAGAAGACTTGATGGGGTCTGAAACAGGTACAGCTAACCAGCAGGCAAATGTGTGTAGCCGTCTAGAACTGTAAGTCTCAGTCCTGGCAATCCCATCTCCTGAAAGCTCCTCTTTTATAAGGAATGATAATGTACATTATTTTCCTAGAAAGCAGGAGAAAGTAAATGCAAACATATTATTTTCCATGGGCAATCTAAATATTACTGTCCTCCTGTACACAACAGTCCAAATGCTTACTGAATTCTGCAACTGAAAAGATCTTTTAAGTGTCTAAAGAAGTTTTTGTATAGTTTAATAGGATCAGTATTAGCAGCATTAGCACTGATACTTGGGAGCTCTGATCCAACCTTAAGCTGTGCGAGTCCTGAAGACAATACTTATTACAGCAACATAAGTAATGCCTTTCAATGCCATTAAAATCAAATATGAGTACACATCAATTTCAGTGTCAGGAGACATACTGTAAAGATCAACAATAATTCAACTGAAGATCTCTCTGGAAGCCCATAAAGCCTGAATACCGCAGCATGAGCTATACAGAAATTAGAACTGTTTGAATAGTACTTATGGATATGGAATACTGTTATTTTTTGTCTTTCATTTTTCTAGAGCATTCACAAGCCGATCCTGCAATTTAGAAATTCATTAAAGTGAAGTGCATCTCAGCATTGTGCGAACATTAGGATATTTGAAAAGTCTTTAACACTGTTATTTGTGATATGAATTTTAAACCTGCATACCTCAGTTCTGTGAATACTGAAATGCTCAGACGTGGTATAGCTGAACTGAAATGCTAACAAGACAAAAGAGTGATACTCATTGGCAGGTTCTGACTGGTTTGTGCCACTCCAGTGATGCAAGGAAATAGCAAATCTGTTGTCTGTTGTGCTATGGCTGTCAATAACTGCTTTATGGCTTCAGAATAGTACAAGGTAGATGTAAAGTATTGTTGAACATGTCTCAGATATTCGCAATTATTCTTCTTTGCCCTCATCCAGCTTTAAAGAAAATATACTAACTGTATCCAGGCTATAATAAAACTACCAGAGTTATAGAGTGCTGAAACAATAATTGTTTTTAATAAAAGGTCTGGCAATAGTTCTTACCTAGGAGTGGTACCCGAAGTGAGTGCTTAGGCTCATTAAGGGCCTAATGCTCTGGGAGAATGAGCTGCTGCATGTCAGCTGATCAACAGCAACTGCGTCTGCGTTCACATTTACTGTAAACACTTCTGTGAAGCTGCGTCTTAGAGTGTTTAACGAATCTTGCCATGGTTCAGGGTTGTACAGCTCCTAGTCCTGGCTCCCACAAGCCTTCTGACACATCCTCCAGCACATGTCCAGCCTCTGCAGAGGCACTGCATTGAGCAGTAGGGGCTGTGGATAAGCCTGTCATCCTGCCCACCTGCCTTTCTCATGAACATGTTCACATGATGGGGCAAGCAGAGTTACCCATGCCAATGCTTCCAACCTCATTTCCCTGATTTTCTGTTCTTTTACATGCTAACTTTTCAACTATCTGTCAATACTGGGATATAAGATTAATTCCTTGTAGGATCATGTTTTCTTAAGATCATCAGTTCTGCCAGAACTTAGCTTTTGAAGGTAGCACTCCTGAGAAAGCAATGTCCTAGCTTAGTGAAATGGACTTGGTCATGCGTGTTTCTTAATAGTATCTGGTAACAGGTATCATTAAGCTATAGAAATGAAGGAGGATTAATCTTATTGGCTAAGAAAGGGTCTGAAAGGTCTGTAGACACTGCTGGGTATCTTGGTGTGACTCAGGGATGACGCTACTGGAGCAGGAGTCTGGGAGATGAGGGATTTGAAGCAAGGAAGCAGTGCATTTGGCAAAGGTGTAAGTCTCTGTGGTAGCAGTTGTTTTAGAGTGAACCAATAAAGTGGAACATAGAAGATCTGGCATGGGAAAGGTTTTGGAAGAGATGGCATTGGTTAAGGAGATCTTTGAAAGAAAGAGAAAAAGTTGGGAGGAAACATATCGTGGAGAAAAAGAGACCGGGGACACTAGGGGAGAGAGATCACAGCTCTAATGGATTTGATTTTTTGGACAGCCTACTGTCAGAAGGGTCAGGAAACAGTGAAAGGTCCTGGACTACAAGGAGCTCATTGTCACCATGTAGTGAGCAATCAATTGAATTAAAGGTGGGGACAAACTCATGGAACAGTATTGCTCTCTCCTCTGTTTCCAGTTAAGTGATTTAATACACTCCCACCACATCTCTACTTTGCATTCAAATATAGTAGTTCTGCTCAAAAAGCAAAAAACACTATGCAAATGGTTTTGATATCAGTTGCAATGCAGTGTTTAAATGAGGAAGGACCCCGAATGTGGTTCAGAATTAACCCCAAATGGCAGATTTGTCACCAATCAATGAGTTTGTGGCAAATTCAATATTGAAGAAGAGCTCTGTTTCATGAGTATTTCTTTATATCAGTTACACATGCTTGTTCTATCACAGACATGTTTTTTTTATTATGTATCCTCCATTTTCTAGTGAAACATTTCCAAGTTCTAGGTTGAAAGGACTTCCTTATTATGTCTTACCCATTTCTCTGGGCTGTAATAGCACTTGCTTGGCTTTTTAGCATGACTAGGACATGCCAGCACTAACACAGTGTCATGAGGTCTCTACAGATGGTTTCTGCAGAAAAACAGACCACCTCTACCACCACCCCAGACTCTGAGGGGATTTCAGAGTAAATTAACCTGTCTTACTCTGCATGCTGTGGGAACATAAACTTTAACTACAGGGAAGGGTTTGGCAAATCCCCTCTTAAGGTGAACTCATTAGGTTCTCAAATTACCTGAGTAGGTGAGCTGTTTTCATGGGTAATTTTCTGTCATATTAGAGGCAGTGACTGGGGAATTAATCTTTTTCACATGCAGAGATGAAAAATGTCTGCAGGGTCCAAATGTAAATAAACAGAATTTATTTATCTCTTTTCCATCATCCCATTCATTCACCCTTCTTACAGATTAATGAAGCATCAATAGATGTATTAACAAAGAGGCAAACCGCACTATGGCACTGGCGTTCTTGCATTAAGGAACATTGAAAATTTCATGAACAAGAGCTTCCATACTACCAGGAAAAGCTACTTCCTTCTAGAATTCCAATGAATCAATGCTTATTCATCCCTTTCTAAAGGTACACACAGTGTAACTCCAGTTACTATAATGGCATATCATGGGAAAAGAGAAAAGCTGTTTCTAAAGACCTGGAGGCAAATTTCCCTGCACGTGTCTCACAACAGCTATGTAAATTAAAATGATATTGCTTGTGTTGATCCAAGGTGATACAAAAAATATTTTGTGCTCTTTCAGTGATCCCATAGATTTATACCTACATTACTCTAGAGGAAGAGATTTAACTTTTGTTGCAGTAATCTTATTATTGAAAGTGTATGTGTCACTGATGAGAGATTTAACAAGGCTAGTAAATGAGAATCACAAGTTGTGTTCTGTACTGAGTTTTGCTTAGCAGAGAGGTTTGACATTTCTGCTGATGTCAGCTGCCATGGTAGACCCGTGTCATTTGTACAGAAAAACAACACCTCATTACAAAGGGTATAATTTTTTCCATTCTCTTTTAATCTCACCAATTATACTCCACATTTACAGTCTAACTGAATGACACTTTGTTCAAAACATGCCAAATTGTGCTGGTTTGGGATCATATGTCAATGCAACTAGAACAAGGTTGAAACTAACAGATAAAATATTTTGATACATAATCTGAAAAGAATCGTGAAACCTGTGAGACAACCTTTTGAACAGTATTGTAACGATGGTTTCTGTGAAACTAGTCACTCCAGAAGGTGACCCAGATTATTAACACTGCAGGTTGGGAATAAGTATTTTTCCAGTTCGAGGGAAGTTTATCTTGTACAAAATGACACTAGATATAAATCCAGGTATTAGAGCCCCTCAAGCAAGTTCACTCTAGTTTTTAGGAAATTGTTAGCTTCATTTTAACTGCTGCTGATTCAACGATAAAGAGGTAGTGCAATCCGTAAATCACGAACTGCAGAGATGTGGTCACTATGGTCATGGAGCAGCAGCATACATGGTTATGCGCATTGTTGAGTTAACAACGTTGTTGAATGGAGCTCAGAGCAGAGGGAACAGGATAGGCACAGGGCACAGGACAAGGGCAGCCTGACTGATGGCAGCTAAATGAAAAGGCAAGTTGTACTTCCCAAACTGTGCGTGAAGAAGATAAAAAAAGGGAGTTACCTTTTCCTTCATAATGGATGGTAGGTTTTACTTGCTCCAGTTGCAGCCTTGAATAAGGGAAACAGCTGGCCTTTGAGCTGAAAGTATCCTCAGTATCATTATATTCTACCTAAGTATTCCCCCACATGCAAGGTCTCCTGGACTGATCCCATTTCCCCTTCTCCTCCTCCTTCTCCTTAATCAGTACTGGGATAGCTAAAGCAATTGCACAAGCAGAATAATTTATATTGTGTCCTAAACCAAGAGTATTCACAACATAAGAGTTCTAGACATTTTCCCTGGTTAGTGCTTACTGTTATCTCATAGGCAAAAGAAGGCTTTCCAACACCTCACCAAATGTTCTGCACATTGGTGAGCAGCAACAAAAGTTAAAAGTTCTGAGAGGGATAGAAGAAATGCAGATATTTGAAGGGGAAGTGAGGTTAAGAGAGGATGAAAATAATGAATAGGGCAAAACTGAGGCAAGGAGTACACAGCAAATGTTTGAGGCAGACCAGAGAGATGTAAATGTAGGTGGATGCTTTCCTGCTGCTCTCCCCAGATCCTGACAGCAGCACAGAATAGTGTCACCCATCCACGCAGTCCTCCTCTCCACTCACTCCATTAATCACTGTCTGCTGCTGTGTGTGAAGCACAGAGCAAGAGGGGTGCTCTCGTTAGCATGTAGCCATCCTTCATTTCAGCTCCCATTGCCAGTCACACACATCAATCTGAGCAAGCAGCACTCTAGACCTCAAGGAAAAAAGCATGAGTTGGACAAAAAAAAAAGAAAAAGATTTCTGAGGACTGTGGAGGATGATAAGACGAGAGGTGTGGGTTGCAGAAAGGACATAAAGCAGGGACAAAACCCAATTTTCTCTGCAGGATGGTGCAATCTATTAAAACATTTTCTGCTGGAGTCATGGTTAAAATCTATCAAGCTAAGAGTCTGTATTTTTTTTTTTTAATCGAATTCGTGGTTTTCTTAAAGTCTCAGCAAGGGCTAAGAGCACTTTATTTACAGGACATTGTCTTTTTGTAAATGTGGCTGACCCTTGCAGATAGCTACAACTCGGATGTAGTCAGGCTTCGTATTTGAGGGGAAGAAGTCCAGTTTGCACCATTAAGAGGTGTAAAGTGATGCTGTTATGGCACCCTAAGATTAATGAAAGTCTTACACTGTCTCACAGGACAACTCTCATTGTCCTGATGACATCTGCATTTAAATTTATAAAACTGTTGGGTTATATCTGGCATGTCCCACTGTATCCAGTTGTAGTTAAGCCCACTTGAAGAAAACATGCAGCTGATCTTTCTGTTATTAAAGACTAGACTGCAACCAGAGAACTGGAATGACAGGTTTCAGTTTGGGCAAAGTATCATTGTTTAAAAAGTAGATTAAATATTAAATGACCATTTTATTCTCCCAGCAGTACAAGAATTCTAAAATATATGAAATCTGAAGTATTTTATCTGCTCATAAATTTCTTGGTGCTCATGTCACCAATTTCATATCATTTATCCTGCACTTGGCTGTTAACTGAAGTGTCTTATAGAGCTGATTGACTGAGCTGAATCAGATGCCTCAAAAAAAATCTACTCTTTTTTTCCTTGATTAGTGAGATTTGTACACCTTTCATATACAGGCCTGTGACATGAAAAATGCCAAAGGAGTTTGAGTGACTACAGGTGGCTATTTTCAAAAAGAAGTTAAAATACAAAATCAAAACATTTGCTTTTTCAAAGAGCCTGAATTTTCTTTTCAGTGAGGCCATTTTATATCATTTTGGCAGTGTAAAGTTGTTTTATGCTGAATTCAATTCAATTTATGTCTTCTTGAAAGACAAGTACCCCTCTGCTTGAGCGTGAATGAGAATCATATCCAATACATATGTGTATACTTTGAATTTTGAACTTACAAATGAATGTGGCGAGAAGCACCAAGGCTCAGATGATCATGCCTCAAGGACCTCATAGTCTCCTTTAATGTTTTATTATCTCTGTCTCAGAACAACAGGCACTGGTCATCCATCAATACTTCACCAAGAAAAATAATGTTAAAACACAGAATAAAAAAATCGGAACTGCCACAAAGAGCTTCCACAATAGTTGAACACAAACTTCTGAAAAAAAAAACTCCAAATTTTCTTTTAATTGTATGAAAAATTGTGAAGTAATCACGGCTTATTTGGTTCCAAGGGACTTTCAGCTTTTATTGCATGTATTTCATGTGTCCCATTAGTGTAGTCATGTTTTGGTTACGGTTTCTGGCCCCTTGAGTGTAGTTCCATGGTCTTCATTCACTGATGTGCTAGCAGAAGTTCATATTTTTCATTCTTTCTGTCTTGTGAATAAGCGATTAAGTAGTTTACGAAGAGATAAATATCCTAATTGATTTCAGAGGGATTTATGGGTTCGTAATTAGTTACCAAAGTTCACTTTATAAATTCTAACATGCTCCAAATTTGACCTAAGCTTTTTTTTTTTTTTTGGAATAGAAGTTAATGCATGGTGTTGGATATAAAAATAGCAATAAAGTGGGATTTGTGTTTGCATGACTCAGTGTCACTATATTCATGTTTATAATTCAGCAAACTTGAGAAAATACCTCTCTCCTGACCCTGCCACAACACATTGGCAGCTTCAGAATGAAACATGCATTCCTGAGCCTGCAGGTGATTCTCACTGCAGAAGATCACATATTCACAACTACCCAGGAAAACCTGAGAACTGGCAAAATGGAGGATAAAATATAACTTCAGAGGATTATTCAAAGGAAGCCACTCTAAAGTCAAAATCCTCAAACTAGATATAAGGTTTGAAGTGAGGCAATTCACCTCAAATAGGAGCAAATAAAAGATACTTTAAAAGCATAGGATTAAAAACTAGACATAAAAGAACAGTGATACCCTCTTTTCAAGTAATAGAGCAAACTATATTATGAGCAGCATTTTGAAGTGTACATCAAACTGATTTCCCCCCCTTTATCCTTTTTAATCTCCACCAGATGCACTTTCTTTAAATTCAAGTTCTACATTCCTAACCATAACTTGTCTGGACACACGGAAAGAGCATTGAGAGACATTAGTGGCATTCTTTCTCTTTTTCTTTCTCTGTCACTTTATTTTTTACAGCTGCTGAAAGCTTATCTTCTTAGGGGTCTCAGTTTTATAAACTTGGTTTACTTTATTTTCATCCATGTTTTAGGCTCAAAACAATTCCATACAATTCTGCAGGATGCTCACTGTGAAAAAGATACACAAACACACAAATTTATATATAAATGACCCCAAAGAAAATGTGACATGATTGTTGTTGGCAAGGTAGAAAATGTATTCACAATGCTATTTTAAAGTTTAAATGACAGAACATATCGTGATTGAAATCTCAGAATGAAAATGCTGTAGGTGGAAAGAAGGGTTTTCATTAAGACACACTGATACTCAGTAGCACTTTTTCTCAGTTGATCCCTCAGGGTCATAATTTTCTCAGGAATGACGAAATGCAGTTTCCTTTCCCATAAATGTTATTTTCTTTTTTTACTTTCTTAAGAGGTTGTCAGTAATTATTTTCTCCTTTATTCTTTCCCTCTCCTCCCTTCCACCTCATTTAATTGTGGGTCACGATGGATTTGCTGTTTACACTGTTTCTTTTAATTAGAACTACATGCATGTGAAGCAAACTAGTGTTGGAAACAACCAATGTTGTGCTACTAGTGTTTGGGTTTTTTTTGTTTGTTTGTTTGTTTTTTGTTTTTTGTTTTTCCCTGTACAAGGAATGCCTATGACTATTATCCTGCAATAGCTGAGTCTCTAGAATAGTTTTTTTTCATTAAGGCAGCATGATATGTTTTAATGATGTTTAACAGATTCTGCACAATTTCAACAAGTCTGTCTGCTGACCCTGTACTGTAAACATAGGACATATTCCAAGGATTATACCAGGCAGCACAAATTTTATTTTATTTTATTTTGTTTTGTTTTGTTTTATTTTATTTTATTTTATTTTATTTTATTTATTTTGTATTGTTTTTATTTATTTATTTATTTGTTTGTTTCCTGCGGGTAACAACCTGGTTGTTTGTTATTTATTGTGAATCTGTTCAGCTGGGTGGACAAGAATAATTGCGTTTTTAAACATTGTCAAATCCACAAAACATAAAAGGTGCAATGCATATAATGTTGGAAATAACTCTCAGTGAGGAAACTCTAGGATAAATGGTACAAAATAAACCCCTCATACATTTGATTAATCAACTCCATTCCCCTTTTCCCCTCATCTTTCAAATTCATGGGCAAATGACATTTGCCTTTCCCCAGCATGCACCTCTCCATTAAACCAGGGAGTTTGCCTGGGGCCATACCTATATATCTGATCCATGCATAATGAAGCATGAAGCTGCCAATTGTAGGGAGCGTCTGCTGTGTCAGAGACTGATAGGCATTTCATTTGCTGAACTCCCAAGGGTCCTCACACATCTCAGGGTTCATGTAGTATTTATTTTAGGCACTCACATTTCTCATCTGTGAACTTCACACCATATGTAGAATGAGTAACACAAGCTCTGCATGAAAAAGCTCTCCAGGTAGTTTTAAATGTAACTCAGTGGAGTGGGTACATTGTGGGCTTGAAAAATAGGCTTGCAAGGGAAATGAGGGAATATTAAGCTTTGTCCATACAACAGCTGTCTGGGTCTTTCACTGGATAAGAATGGCCATATTCTAATAAGATCACTGCTCTACATGTCCATTGCATAAATTGTTGTGTGGCATGTACTCTGTGGATCTACATTTTTCACAAATTATTGCTTCTCTGCTGTACTGTCTACAAGGAAATGCTCATGTGCTGTTTCTAAAGTGCAGTCTTGTTAGGTCTGAGGCTCACAGTCAGAGGGAGCCTGACGGATAGCTAGCCCATATGCTGTGCATCTTTGAAATCTGAAGGCTGAAAAACAACCCTGAAAGGATTGCTTTAGTTCTCAGTATCTGACCTTACAGAATTATTAATGTGAATATATATCTTTTGTTTATTTTGCTGCTAGGGATCTGAAAATTTTTTCATATGCAATTCTGTCTTTTAGTATTAGCATTTTAGTGTTAGCATTACTATGAACATGAGTATTAGCATGAATAATAAAGAGAGAGAAGTAAAAGAAATGTCTATTTGGTGTCTATGTAGGTGTCTTTTCAGAATAGGTGTTTTTAAGCATAACAAAACCTTTGGCATTTGCTTCTCTATATGTAGGTGAGGTGATTGCGACAACCTTGTGAAAATCCTTGCAAGTAAGCATTCATAGGGGACACACTCCTAGGACAGTATGATGTAGACTAGACAGTAAAAATGACATTCAGAAAATAGATCTGTTTGACTGCTGGGAATTAAGCTTGTTGCTGGGAGGAGATAAATACTATCTTCCCAATCAGAAATATTTAAACATGCATAACGTGAAGCTTTTTGCTATTTCACTGGTTCCATTCCTAGATTACTCTAGTTGAATTAAATGCTTTTGTAGGTGCAGGCTGTGACGAGGGACTGGACCCTCTGCCAGTTCGAAGTGCCTTTAATGGAGCAATGTCAGTCTGAAGCAGGAGCATTGTTGCCCTGCAATTCCACCTTCATCTCTTTGTAACAGTCTGCTTTTATGGGTGCTCAGTGTCCAAACTTCTTTTGAGATCAGCTTTCTCTATTTTGTTCTCTATTTTGGCTCTTATTGAAAATGATTTTTTTTTTTTTTTTACTTTTACAAATCTTCAAAGGCCTTTTCTGTGGGTGTTACATGTCATGTACGATTCGTAATAGGCAATACTGTGAATGAGACAGTTCACTACTATTAAGCTAATGAAATACAAAGTGTAAGTGGTTTCATTATGCCAGCAGCAATTCTTTCTTACATTTCATTGCAATGCTTATTCGGCAGTATGTTGTACAGTAGGAAATTCTATTGAATTTTTTTTTTCTTATTATTAACTTTGAGCTGTAAAAAGACATAACAGAACCCTACTCCGTGTATATATAATCTTGAAAACACGCTGAATGAATAGGGTTGCCTGCATGGAATTAGGGTATTACAACAACGAATGCAATCATGTTGTGAAAGGCTTTTTATATTGTTCACAGTCACACAAGAGTGCAGCAAGATTTGTCTGGCAAGTAGCATTTTGGCATTCTCTGGCTTTCAAATTCCTAATCACAACTTTATCTTAATGTGAAGGTTTTATTTCCAATACATTATTTGTTTGTGTGCACTTATAAGCATATGCTGAACGTTTAAAAAAAATATGTACAGTTCATTAGCATGGCTGAAATCATGTAGGTGTTATTGACAGAAGAATAATTGTGCAGTGGTGAATTCAGTTCCTTTCATTACAGCTGCTGCGGGAAAGCTGTAAGCTGTCTTTAAGCTGCCTTATTGGTACAAATACATGCATGTGCAGGTGTCTTCATTTATGTGCATACATAATAGATCCATGAAGATAGGTACTGCATGTGTGCTTGTACATACTTGGCCTGTGGCCACGTACATTTATTTTCTTTAATTGCCATGTTCAAAAGGGAGAGAAAGGCATGCGAAGGAAAGACGCAGACATCTCCTGATTCATGTGTCATCTACGACGCAGCTGACTGCATTGCAGGTCTTCTCCTGCTGCCAGTGGAATTCAACCATGATGAGGAGGGACCACCCTCTAATGGAGAAAAATAGTATTTCGGTTTCGGGCCTCATTTGAATATTGGCTTTCAGCGTTGCCTTTGTAGCATGGCTGCAGCATGACGCAGTGAAGCAGAGACCACACAGTACCTTAGCACAGAAGGGGCAATTTACAGACAGCTGGCCCGAAAATGTGTCAGATGCTTTCCATTCAGACTGCTCCCATTACTTTAATCCTGTGGTGTAGAACCTCATCTCTGAGTTTAGTTTTTAGTCAGTTTGTATTTTTTACATGTCAACAAGCATTTTAGACATGTAAATCCTAGTGGCATAAATGGACATTTCCCCTCTGAATCTCACCAAGAAAAGCAGTGCTCCTAGCAAAGAGATTTCATAGTCAGGCAGTTGCAGCGCTCTCCGAGAGGTGCATTTATTTTAGAAGCCTACATGCGTTTCAGCTTAGTAGTGCAGATAAAAAAAGACAATTTATCCTTCTTGAAGGCTGGCTTAAGTATCATGCATGTAAAAACCTCAAGCTCTGCAGAGACATATCCCCAAATACAACAAATATTTCCCTCAACAGTTCCAAAATTTCATTTCCACAAGGAATCAGTTTGGTCTTGTTCTTGTTCTTTTTTTTTTTCCTTGGTTTTTT
>VXAA01003594.1:517732-538866 GCA_013399115.1 Anseranas semipalmata | reverse complement strand
GGGACGGGACATGACACATTGACCTCTTATCTGCCAGAGGCTTGATGTGGTCTGTCATGGTATTCCTGGTTTCCTTTGGTAAGGAAGTTCCAGACCCATTCCCTGTTCAGCCTTCCTTTTGTTTTTATTAAAGCACAGTTAAGTTACTTGCTATCCTTTCACTTCTCCACGTAAATGTTTTTGTACTGCTCTGGATAAATTATATCACTAATAAAGAACTTTAAAATAATGTTGACCTTCCTACATATAAATTGAGTGTAATATTAATATTTAGCTATTAGTCCTTCTAGGCTTGTGCTTTTGATCTTTTTTTTTTTTTTTTTTTTTTTTTTTTTTTTTTTTTTTTCCCANTTTTATGACTAGCCCAAAAGGAATGTACTTGAAGTCTTATTCAGGCTAAATGTGTTGCCATAATCAACCTTACACTCTATTATTACTTGCAAAGTTTTGACTGATCTAAGCATGTTTTCAACTATTGATTCATGTTTAATAACAGCCATATCAGGAAGACAGTCAAAGCTTTATTATTGTGTAGATTTTGCCCTTAAATCACTTGTATTAATCATGCCTGATGACTGAATATTCAATACTTATGACTTTCCTTTCCTTTTTCCCCTCCACCTCCTTCATTTCACACTTCTATAACTTCTTTGATCTCTTATTGTCAAGTCTAGAGCCAGAGCAAAAATCACTGAAGTCTGCTTTTGCCCTATTCATTTAAATGTCAAAGGATCAAACTGTCAGTATCTTCTGCAGAGTCCCTAGCACAGGCAAAATAACAGATATTTCTGGGTATGATGCTGTACAGAGACAAGGAAAAGAAGAGGAACAATCACTCCTGTATAATTGGAATACTATATCTGTGCTTTCTATTCACATCTCACTATTCCATCAAAATCTAATGGGTAAAATCAAATATATAAGTCAATTGCACCATAATTCTTGAGATTTTAATTAAATCTAGGACCTAGGGTTAGAAGAAATAGGACTCAAAGCCCACGTCTCTGAAAGTGGAATACTATTCTGTGTGGCTATTAATTTTTTTTTTCTTCCTAAGTGTATTGGCTATTTACATTTTCACAGTATACAAAATTGAGCAAAAATGTCACATGAAAGGTCTTTTAACTCTGCTTATTACTGTTAGTACTTCAATTATTACCTTTGGAATAGTAAGACACAAGCTTTTTAAAATAGTGTTTTGTTTCTAGCTTCATGCCATAAACTGGGAATGCAGTGGTTAGCCTTTCTCTGGCCTAACTGTAGCTCTGCAGTGCTAGAGATGGAAGAAGTTGGAGATAAGGAGTTCCTTTGCTTGAAATGATTCACCTGTCCATAGATTCTGTCTTTTGATTACAAGTAGGAGCTGTCTTCCTTTTAATTTGAGTGCTGCTAGTTTTGGGGATCCTGCCAACCTTATCCTTTCTGGTTTCCTTTTACTCTATTTGTGCTGAGCTGGAGAGTTTCACCTTTGCCCCAACATGGATGCAGCAATGTCAAAACTCTGTAGGTGGCACATCCTCAGGTTACTCTTATTTCCTTGGGTAAGTGAGTCATACATATGAAAACTTTTGCTCTGCTCCCTGAACCTGTTCAGTCATGTATTGACCACTTTTTAATGAAAGTCATCAAGATTGTCTAAAGTAATAAACTGTCCTACAAATTCAACACATCAAATGCAAGGGAAATTGCACTTAAAAACTATGAATGGGATCTGTCAAATCCTGTTTAAATTATTTCATCTACTATATATTTTGTTTAAGTAATGCTTTAGGAAGTTCAATATTCATTCTCTGAACTTTAATGTTACTATGTTATGTAGAGCTCTAAGAGCCTGAGATGGCAACTCACTCAATAGGGATCCTTTTGAAGAAACATTTCTCCCAGTAAAACTGTTATTCCAGCTGCCTTCTCTATATATCTTAAATACTTGAGGACAGTTAATTATAAGAAAAATGAAGCTTGCATACAGGAATATGACTTTAGTATGATATAAAAAAGTAATATTATCATGATTTGTGCTCTTGATAGTAAATATCTCAGTTCCAGCACTTGTGAGCAATGATGAGCAATGATTATTTCCATGAAATAAGGAAAGATAACATTTTATCCTCTCAATAGTTGTAGTTGGTATTTATTGTGGACTATAAACAGTGAAGACAAATGACCTCCTTTGGANGTTTCTAACCAGAAAATACAGTCCTATCATTGAAATTATCCAGTCAGTGAGAGTGGGGATGGAGAGAACCACGGTGAACCACAGAATCCCTCTGCAAAGGATGAACTTGTCCACACTTGGAAATATTACAAAAAGGTGTACAGATATATGCTCAATTCTGTAAACTGCTAAACACACTCTCATTATAGAAGGGAAAAGTCCCCAGTGTTTTACAGCCTCAGCTATGGGAACTAAAACATGATTGGATTTCTCGTTCAGTCAGAGTGAAAACACACTTGGTTGTCCATTAACCTAAGAGGATAATCTTCTGTTGCCAAAAATTCATACAAATAAAGTCAGGTGTTAGGTCATCATGTAAAAGAAAAACAAAATACACAGAGAAGAAAGTTATCAGTGATGTTGAAATTATCTCATCAAAAAAGAAGCTATCAAGTTCTATTAGTCATTAGTCATTATTTCATTATGTTCAGAATAAATATATATAAACTGGATATATTTATAAAATAAAATATAATTATGGTAACATAGGAGCTAACACATTTTGCAATAAATTTTTGAAAGTGGCAAGTGTGGAAATAAGACATTTTCATCCTCAGATTCCCCTGTAAGTTTGTCATTAAGCCCACTGTATCAGGAGCTCATATTTGCTTAAACTTAAAGCCCTTCTGGAATCTCTGGTCTGTAATACTAGATATTTTTCATGTTTTTCTGCAAGCCATTACATATAGCATAGTACTATCAACAGATCTCTCTAGAACCCAATTATAAATGCGAAAGCTCAGTGATGACTCCTTGTTTATAGTTTCACCCTGCTAGTTCTTACTCCATTCAGTAAATGCTATATCCCTACTATATTACTACTGATATAAAAGGTATTTAATTTGATATGCCCACACTATATACTCCTTAAAGAACTTTTCTGCATTATGGGAGTTAGCAATTCTGCTATTTCTTCACCTATTAAAGATTCATTTTGATTATTATAAGAAGGAGTTTTTTAAAGTTATTATCTTTCACTTTGCTTGTGATACATATTTTTCAGTCTTATTGCCCCCAAAGGGAACTCCACATCATGCTCAACAGGAAGTGTGGTTCTAACAAGTCAAATTCCTTCTCCCCAAGTTAACACCCTTCCCAACACATGCAAGGACCAACGTCCCATACCCAGGCCATTTCCCTGCACCTGTATTTGCAGTGAAGCCCAATTCCAGGGCACTGGCTAGTTCATCATATGAGAAGAAAGGTGTGGCAGTCTTCAAGATCAACTCTCTTTACATCTTACTGGCCTCCGCAAAACACACCAACAACTTCACCTCACATGGTCCTTGACTCCAACCTTGCACTGAAGAGCACACCTCCATAGTGGGCACAGAGTGATGAGAGGAAGAAGCACCTGTCTCATCTGTGATGTGGGACAACAGTAGGGGAGCTTGGGGTGCTTCCCCTGCAGCATTGCTTTCATTTGTATACTGCACTTATACCCATTACCATCAACTATAGATATTGCCATTGTCAGCACTCCTGTCCAACCTGAAAAAGAAACCACCATCATCACCACCACGTTCACCATGAGACTGAGCCCTGCTGATGACAGCACTAGGCTGTGAAAGCACTGCTGCCATTGTCTTTCTTGATCTGTTTTCCCCACTGCTCAGACTGAATGCGAGCACTACTCTAACACTAAGCCTAAGCCTATGGTAAAGGTATCCATCCTCAGTCTTAGAGAAAGATGAGGCCATGGTGGTTATGAATACTAACTCCATTTTTCACTCTGCAAATTTTGGCAGGTATGTTGGTTAAGTGGACCAATGAAACTTTTAGTTCCCAAACCTGAACCCTACTAGCTTATGCACAGACTTCACATCCTGTGAGTGGGAAGACCCACAAAGGAGAGTATAGGTCTGATAAAATCTGTCTTCCCAATCCAATGAACTCTACGACATACACCAAAATAAAAGATCCCAGATGAATTAGATATCCAAGCTGTAATCATAAGACCCTTAACCACTCTCATAGCTCATGTAAATGCACACGTCTACGAAGAGACCAGCTTCCTGTATGACTCTGCAGTCCTTGAAAGTCTCAGTAGTAAGCTGGAAAATAAAGATTTTCAAGCCCTTTTTATTCCTAACCCTATCCTTACTATAATGGTAATTAGAGCCAGGAAATAAATCCCTGAGCTAAATGAGATCCTATTATTTCGATCCTATTAACACTATGCCCTTTTCCTACCCCTGCAGGCACTTTTGAATCCAGAAGTAATCACAGCTCTGAATGTGTACATTCTCAAATTCTAACCCTCACAACATTCCTGAATTCTAACCCTAATTAAACTTAACTTTAATTATTGAAGGACCAATTGTACCTCAAAAAGGAACATGACTCGTTGGACCTTCTCCTAATTCTGTGTGCTCTTCGGTGACTGTTAATAAAATGGAATTTTGAAGGTTTATTCCCAACTCCCTCCCCAGAATCCCATTCTACTCCAGTCTCTGTTCACAGCCTACAGTGAATGAAACACAAGGGAGAGGGAGAAGGANGAAAGGAAAGGAAAGGAAAGGAAAGGAAAGGAAAGGAAAGGAAAGGAAAGGAAAGGAAAGGAAAGGAAAGGAAAGGAAAGGAAAGGAAAGGAAAGGAAAGGAAAGGAAAGGAAAGGAAAGGAAAGGAAAGGAAAGGAAAGGAAAGGAAAGGAAAGGAAAGGAAAGGAAAGGAAAGGAAAGGAAAGGAAAGGAAAGGAAAGGAAAGGAAAGGAAAGGAAAGGAAAGGAAAGGAAAGGAAAGGAAAGGAAAGGAAAGGAAAGGAAAGGAAAGGAGAAATATGATCTTCATCAACAGTAACTCACTCCTCCAGGGCCTATAAAGGTTAACAGTATATTACAGGAGAGCAGAAAGTTTTAGAAATTCCGAATACCTCTGCCTAGCTAATTCTCGGGCCTTGGAGAACTCAGTAATGAATTAGAATATTGAGAGTTTATGTTCCCAAATTCTAACCTAACCCTGGATTTTTATGTTATAAAGACTAATCTCTCTAGAAAAAGAGAACACAGCTCCCTCTCTAACTTCTTGAACCTCACAAAATCCAACTGTAGATTTACTCTCAAATCAGTTGACACCAATCCCTTATTCTCCAGCTTGAGTTATCACCCAAGTACCAATCTGTGCAATAAAGGATAATGAAAAGACATAGGCCTCACCCAGGTAGCTGAAGAATCCAGTTGTAAGGTAACCTATATCATCATAGAATCATAGAATGCTTTCGGGTGGAGGGGACCTTAAAGATCATCTAGTTCCAACCCTCTGCTATGGCCATGGACACCTTCCACTAGACCAGGTTGCCCCTTCCAACCTGGCCTTGAACACTTCCAGGGATGGGGCATCCACAACTTCTCTGGGCTACCTGTTCCAGTGCCTCACCACCCTCATAGTAAAGAATTTCTTCCTAATATCTAATCTAAATCTACCCTTTTTTAGTTTAAAGCCATTACTCCTTGTCCTATCACTACTCTCCCTGATAAAGAATCTCTCCCCATCTTTCCTGTAGGCCCCCTTTAAGTACTGAAAGGCCATTATAAGGTCTCCCTGGAGCCTTCTCTTCTCTAGGCNTTGTCCTATCACTACACTCCATGATAAGGAGCCTTTTTCCACTTTTCTTGTAGGCCCACTTTAAGATTTGGAAGGTTGCAGTAAAATCTCCCCAGAGACTTCTCTTCTCTAGACTAACTAATCCCAATTCTCTGAGCACGTAGGAGGGATGCTCCAGCCCCCTGATCATTTTCATGGCCTTTCTCTGGACCCGCTCTAATAGGTCCATGTTTTTCTTATGTTGGGGGCCCCAGAGATGAATGCAGTGCTCCAGGTGGGATCTCATGGGAGCACAGGGGGACAATCATCTCCCTCGGTCTGCTAACTATGCTTCTTTTGATGCAGCCCAGGATACGGTTGGCTTTCTGGATTGCAAGCGTGCATTGCTGGCTCATGTTAAGTTTCTCATCAACCAACACCCCCAAGTCCTTCTCCGCAGGGCTGCTCTCTATCCACTCATCGCCCAGACTGTATTCATGTTTGGGATTGCACCGACCCAGGTGCAGCACCTTGTTTTTGGCCTTGTTGAACCACATGTTGTTCGCAGAGGTACACCTCTCAAGCCTGTCAAGGTACCTCTGGATGTCACCTGTTCCCGTCAGTGTGCCGATGGCAGCACTCAGCTCAGTGTCATCTGCAAAATTGCTGAGGGTACACTCAATCCCACTGTCCAGGCTGCTGACAAAGATGTTAAATAATACAGGTCTCAGTGCAGACCCCTGAGGGACAACAGTTTCCACTGGTTTCCACCTGGACATCAAGTTGTTCACTGCAACTCTTTGAGTGTGACCATCCAGCCAATTCCTTACCCACCGAGTAATCCAGCCATCAAATCCACGTCTTTCCAATTTGGAGACAAGAATGTTGTGTGGGACAATGTTAAATGCTTTGCATAAGTCCAGGTAGATGACATCAGTTGCTCAACCTCTTGGCATTTTCCTAGCTATAATCTTGATTTGAAATATTCGTCCCCTAAATGTAATTAGAAATATAGCTGAGACATGCTCCTACGTTAGTAGCAAATACAGGGGAGTGGGGACACTGTTGACACCACTTCCCTTTCCACTTCTACTATCTTTGTAACATGATCTACCAGTACATGCTCCAGTTTGTAGCATGAGAGTGTTTGGAAATTTTTGAGTGGGATGGTTTTAGAGGATTGTGTGGGGTGAAGGGAAACAAAACTGGTATATTATTTCCCTTACTGTATACTGGAATCATCCTAAAGCAAAGTATTTCCAGGACTAAAAATCTGGGTTTTGTTTTGGAGCAAACTAGATTGGAGATAGTACTAAATTAACATTTATACAACATGGAGAACTGGAGGAACAGAACCTGGGAGAAAACTGCATAGCTATATTCTGTAACAGCACTGTGAAGGTACATCCAAAAAGGTAGATCTCCCTCCCTTGCCTGGCACCTGGCAGAGAGTCTTATTGCAGGAGCCGTTTTCATATGCAAAACTCTGTTTGCCAAAAGGTAGAGGGAAACCACATGTGGTTTGATTTTATAATCTTTCCCTAAGTATCTGTTGCTGAACACTACCTAAAACTGGTGTTTGTGTACAAAAAATATTCACAAATTCTTAGGGGCCAGACCCTCAGCTACAGGTGAGATCTGCAGATCCTCTGAAGTCTGATCATACCCTGGAGATACGAATCAGTGAACGCTAAGATTTGCAGTATCTAGTCTATTATATATGTTATGAAGACTTCCTGATTATTTTTAAAATCATTCACAAATCCTTATCTTTGCACAATTATTGTATGTGTCTAATTGATGTACAACCTCAGAGGATCATTGGCTTCCTACTGTACCTGACACATCATTTCTCAAACAGAGATTACTATTAGTCATCTCTCTTCCATGCTTTGCATAGGTCACTAAAGTAGCATCAATCTGTGCTAAAATGAATTTTAATCTAAGTCATATTCTGATCACAGCTACAGTGGTGTAAATGCTTGAGTTCAGTGGAAAATCATATGTAAAATGGATTTACTAAGCTCTTCCTTTGGCTTTGTTCCTTTTATTTTCCAAGAAAAGATAGAGCAATCTAATTTTGAAAATAAAAGACAATAGTTCCCCCAAAAACATGCATATTATATATTGTAACTTGACTGCTGAAGGAATGTAATTAAAGAGGTGTGCTTAAAAAAAGCAATGTGACACTTTTGAATTTTTCAAAATCTCAAAACATTTTACATACTTGTAAAGTAAGCCTTATCACACATTCACTGTAGTATGTTAAAAAAATATATGGGTTATGTTTTAGCAGTGGATAATCTGAGCCACATACACCTTCACCTTGCAGAGAAAAGATTGTATCTGCAAATGCCAGCAGTACATGTGTGGCATCCTGGAAGCAGGATTAAGTGCCACATTCAGTTGTAGATTCATAGAAATTTGGGACCATTTTATTAAAATAACTCAATATTCACCACATCAAGGCTGTTTATTTTCAAAATTATCCAAAATCCATTTTTTTTCCTTTCTATTCCTGTCTTGTGGCATTTACTGCTAAGCATGGAGTCTTGTAAGCTTAGCTCTGTATAAATCAAGCAATTTATTTTGGTGGATCTAATTGATTTTCAAAACACATAAGTCACTCATCTCTCAGGTCCTTATTAGTTATAAGGAGATATTACTGCTTCCTTCCCTTTTCATGACAATCTCTTTTACCATTAACCAAATAACCATTTATTGCTTTGTGTAGTATATCACCTGGTACACAAGCTGCATCTGTACCAGTAAGTGTAGCATGCCTATGACTTTAGTATCTGTTCTCTGGTGCTGCGGCCAACTGGATGACAAGCTGTACAGCCGTACTACTACCTTCTTTTACCATGCAGAAGGTGGTAGCATCATGCAGACTGTCACTGGGAAATAATCCCAAACAACATCAGAATTGCCCGAGAAATCATTAGATGATGTCAGAACCACATATAGTGACTGCACTACTCTCTTCGCCCCTTTACAGACCACGGACTGACAACACCAGGAAACTTTCTTGGTACTGTTTACTTGTATAGAGAAGCATGAGATACGTGTGTAGATTAGTGTCTGCAATGTATTGCTGTCGATAATAATGACACCAACAACTAAACTTGAACCTCCAATCAAGTTGTGAGATACTAAACTGTACATGGTACCTTAGAAATGTACATCCTAATTCAAATTACACTTACAGCCCCTTAAAAACGAGGCAGTGTAATATTCAATCCTTTTCATTTCAACAACGTAAATACATTGTAAAGCATCTTCCAGTTTTTGGGGGGGGGGAGAACATATTCAAAGTACACTGAAGACAAAGCAAGCTCAAGTTACAAGATTAAGCAGAGACAGAGTTTTCTAGCTTGGCTTCATTTAGTTTTTCATTTTACATTTTATAGCATAAGCTTGCATATTCCTGGAAAAAATTCAGTGTTTCACAAATTTGCTGAATTTTGTAAAATTTATGACTAGTTGGCATAGGTAAATTTTGTTAGATGAAGGAGTAAAAGATGCATATGGCATTAAATGTGGAAAAAATAACCTCCGTTTCAAAAGTGATGATTGGCAGGAACATTTGTTTGGCCCTACGGACGTTTATGTAAAAGCTTGCCATTATGAATAAACCTGCAAAAGACACTTTCATAACCCATGAGAGAGAAAATACCTCATGGACATTTGCATCATGGATTCTCCAAGTGGTGAATTTGATTACTTAAGAAGGAATACTTGATAGCTGTAAATAATACAACAGATGTCTCAGTGGCAGCTCTGCATCCAAAATAATGTGTTCAGCCCTGGTCAAAACTGAGACAGAAGAATAAAAGGTAATTTGAGGAAGGGCAGTAAGAATAATTAAAGCTGTGCAAAGAAATTCATAACATGAACAAAAAGAATGAGATGGTTTATTTTAGATGGGAATTAATAGATGTATGCATGATAAAATTAAGCAGAAAAGCTAGTGATATTGAAAAGATACATTGGGACCTGCTTTTTAGTATACCTCATGTGACGATAATGAGACAGTATGGTTTCCTTGCTAAATGATGCTGTGACCCAGACACTCATCAGTTAATCAGCATGTATGTGATCTGTGTGACAAGAATATCCAGAGTTTTGGCATGAAATCTCAGAATTTATTTAAATTGTCTTTTTTCAGAACGGGGAAATCTGTGGTTTCATGGCCCTGGAAGGAAGCTTCCTCTGATGCCAGATCATTCCCGAGTGCCCACTACATTTCTGAAATCTGCAGCCATAGTCCAACACCATGTCAAAGTGTTGGATGCACAAGTGGCAATTCTTGTCAGGATATCTTCCAGTATATAGAAGTCTATTTCCCTGGAGAAAAGGGAGAAGAAATAATGAGGATATAGCACACGTAAGTCCACAGTGGAATTTCTGATACTAAATATTACAGAAGTAATTGTAACATCTGTAGCTATGTTTCTTTAGAGATTTCCTAGAGTATAATGCCAAGCTTATCTTCTTCTGAATGACAGATCTGAATTCTTTTTCATGTAACAGATAATATTTTTTCCCTACTTGAACTCATCTGTATCTTTGCAGCTTGTCCTCTCTCATTCCCTTTTTATGATGCCTCACTCTTAGCTATGTCATTTTCTCTACATGCCTACTTTTCTATTCCCAGTTATATTTATTTTTTTTTTTTCCAGATGTCCTTTTTTTTTTTCCTTTCCCAGTTTCAACCAAGTACTTTCAAATTCATACTTATAAACATTGTCTCTCCTTGGTTTCTTTTTCTTTCTTGACAGCACCCTTATTTTCCCCATACCCCTTAAATGTTTTTTTTCCTCTGATGCTAAGTCCCTCTGTCCCCCATAATTATTTTTATAGACCCCATCCTACACCAGCATCCCATTTTTTTTTCCAATTTCCTTTTTTTTTTTCCTGTTCTACTTGCACAGTTCTGTGGCTCTGTCTACAACAGCTACAACCTGTGAGAGTATGAGGTTGTAGTAATTGACAGATGGTCTTTTTTTTCTCAGATTTTCATCTGATAATAATGCTAACATAGCAATGAAATCTTAGATTACTCATAAAAATTGACCAGAGCATCACTCTCCAACAACATGAAAATTAAGTCAACTCTAGGCTTAACCAAAAAGTAAAATCATAAATCTCTCCAAAGAGCTCTTCAAACCAGCAAAGAAAAAATACACGTGTTAAATAACCAAATTCAACTTTTCTTTTCGCCTGGAATATGTTTGGGATAGAAAAAGAGGAGGCTACTAAATGGCACAGATTTTGTACTAGTGGCTGAAACTAGAGCTTGACAGATGTCCAGTGTTTGATGGGCCTCTAGAATTCAAATTACTCTCAGATTAGCCAGCACATCTCCAGTAATAAAGGAGAATAATGATTTCAGCTCTCCTATTTATTCATTTTACACTGAGTCTGAAAGCCATAAAACACTGTGCTGATGGATGCAAATTGTCTCAGACAATTAGCTCCGATTGTACAAAAGCAAATTTGAAGTCTCTCCAGTTTAATAAGCAAGATGTCTCAGATTGCATTTCAAATATTAGTGAAGTAAACAAAAAAAAAAAAAAAAAAAAAAGCATATAGTGTGCAGACAGATGTGTAATGTCCAGGGTGTGACTGGAAAGCACTGCTACGAATACAAATCTGCAATGAGGACACTTCAGCAAAAAACAGTACTACAATTCGTATACAAATTTGCACATTCTGTGTGCGGCATTTAGTAATAATATTTTCTTAAAATTAATAGCAGCACTGGAATCCTGTTCTTTATAGTATTTCTTGGTTTGACTTCTAGGTCTAGATAGATTCATTATGTTTACAATTCCTTCACTAAACAAAGGTACAAGGTTACTTGGTTTTCTCAGTAACTCAGAAAATCTGACCGTAATGTCAGTGACAGGTTTTTCTGTAAAACAATCCTGGAAAATACTTTTATTTCTGATCAGTCAGCAACACCATTCTAAAAATTTGAGACAATTTTCCTTTTATGTTGGCAAAGAACCACAATTCAGTCTGGACACTTTCAAGCTGTACTGTAGATATTTCCCTAAGTCTATTTTTTTTTTTTTACAGTTTTAAGATTTCCTGGGAATGCACCATGGATTTGAACCAAAAGTTCAAGACCTAGCAAAGTTTACTCAGTTTCTTAAACGTCATTGATTATGACTTTCATTCTAGGCCCACTGAAATTTATTTCTCATGTTGGTCCTGAGAGGTTTGCCGTTGGAGGTGGATTAAGCCCTGGTCATTCAGAAAGGAATTTGAAGGAAGCGTAGGAAGTGATGGCTTAATCAGTTTCACATTGAAAATGTTCATTACCCTTATGGACATTAAAAATTCATGGTTGTATTTGTACAGATGAAAGCCATGACATAAGCACAACAAATCTAAGGAATCCCCAAAACATCATATTTACTGCCTTTTTGCTGGACTTGTGAAGCAGGTATGGTGTGTTCCCAGCACGCCAGGGTGATGGCAGATTTCTTGAACAATGCTGTAGAAGCCTTTATCACAGTCTCCTGTATTACATATCTAGTCACAGCAGCTCTATAGACCCTCCTTCAGTTGGCTCAGGGCTGCGTCTGTCCCATTTGCCTGTTTTAGCTTTGAAGTTATGACAAATGGCTTATGTGAAGTTGACATCAAAGCTGAAACAGTGGCAAAGGCTGAGACTGGATGATCTCTTTTGAAAGTATCAGTTTCTGCAAAACTGATGGGAATATAGTGGGGATCTACAAATCACTGCTAGCTATTTTTTATAATTGGTTCCAAATCAGTAAGTAAATTTTTCAGTGTCGTGAAGGAGGAAAATATTATAAATGTGAGGTGAACATATGTAATATGCCTAATATTACACAATGAATCAATGAAAGAGTAAGAAAAGCATCCCAGAATCTCTCTTGGTGAGCCTGACCTTTGATATTGAGACCACACTTACTTTATCGGCAGAAGAGAGCTGCAATGGATATCAATTAGTTATTAGGAAAAGACTGTAGTACCTGAAGTAAAAGCCCTGGTTCTTATTTAGCCTAAGGCATTTTCCACTGCACTAACAGTGCAAATGAACTTACACAGTGTGTGAAAATTGTATTTACAGTTGTAGAGCAGTGAAATGGGCTTTTGTATAGATGTCAATTGGATTCTTTCTCTCTATTTCCTGCTTTCCAACACATCTGCTATTGAGATGAGAATGGTCCTGAAGGACATACTCAGTATGTATTAGCAGTCCCAGTGTGCTTTGCTATTTCCACAATGATTGTTTCAGCTTGATGTTGGGTCCAAAACCATAGACATCTAAAAGGAGGTCTCTCTTGAGTTCCCCCTGTGGAGGACAAGGTAATTAAATGCACTGTTTGCTCAGCCACAGAAAACTGAGAATGATGTATATGATTTTGTACAAATGAGTACAGACTGTGCATCTGGAAGATTTACATTTAAAACATTTTACTTACTCAAATTCTGACTTGCATGTAGGTTGTATTTCTGATGAAACTTTTGGTAAACCAATTAACAACATGAGTTTTTATGTCTAAATTCAAACGTTCATTCAGCAAACATCTTCCTGCCTTCAGCAATAACATCTTTTAGAAAATGGACAATAAAATTAACCCCAAGAGCAATCATTGACCATCTCTGTAATAAATGCCTTCCAGCTTGAAAGCCTTACCTGTTGTCTTTTCTCCTTCTATCCACTTGCTCAGAAATTACATTTCTATTTCTATTTCTATTTCTATTTCTATTTCTATTTCTATTTCTATTTCTATTTCTATTTCTATTTCTATTCCTATTCCTATTTCTATTCCTATTTCTATTTCATTCTATTCCACTTGCTCAGAAAGTCAGGTTAGGCAATCATTAGTGGATCTGGGGAAAAGCTGCATTTTTTCTATGCTCTGTTTACCCCATATCCTTAATTACTTTGTCTAGCAAAATTTAGCCTAATCTTTGCATGACATTATTAAGCTCCTACAGAATACTCCTGAAGACTGAGTCAAATGATGCTTCTTTTTTTTTCTTTTTAGAAAGAGAAATGCCCAAATCTTTACCCAAATCTACTTGCATTAAAGTCTCTTTCCCCCCCATTCCACTTTTATTGATAGAACTCAAGAGTTTTTCAACTTTGTTATTATTTTTTTATAATTTCCTTTGCAAAATCACAGTCAGATTGACTTTTGGCAATTCTTTATTCCTCTATTTCCTAACGTTTAATGTACAACTTTCTTTGCTGATCAATCCCTTTTTTCATTCCCTGTAGACACCCTACTTACTCCAAATATCCTCTTTAAGGTGCTATAAATCAAGTGTAGGATTACATAGTTTTCACGTCTTGTGCAAAGTATTTTTGAAATCACTGTATTTAACACATTTATTTAAAGCCAGTATTATAGTTTAGCAAATATGGATATCTATCGGCATATCTGCACAATCCATAGTGCATACCAGTTGGTGTCAAAGTAGTAATTAAATACAGTGCAAAAGCAAATCAGGTCCTCCAAATGTTAATCTCATTATCACCTTCTCAGCACTGCTTGCCAGAAAGTTAACAGCCGTTAAAGCTCTGCTGCTCATCCAATCAGAATATTAAATTAATCAGTATGGCCTGACACAAATATTGCCAGTGGTGTTAATCCTTTTCTTTGTACATAGCAAATGGGGGAAATAAGTGGCTGTCTATGGAGCTCGATACATTCCTATTAATATTTCAAGTGTGTATCCTGCTTTGGAATGTTTTATGTCATGGTGTGCAACGTTGGTATGAAAAGTTTCTCAGAGACTGGAAAATGCATCTCATGTCTGGTTCCCAAGCTCTTTCTCTCATCTGTGCTCCGCTAGCAATGGTCATAGCTTTTTCTCTATTCCGTCTGTCTGTGCTGTCATATGATTTCCTGGCAAATTTTTAAAAAATGTTCCAGCAGTCTGTGAAATCAGATATGATTAGATAGATGTATCCAGACAGGCTCCAGCATTCAACAGGCATCTGTTGTAGGGAGCCATCTGAATCACAATCTAACATTGTTCCTTTAAATGCATTTTGGGTATCATGAAAGCTATATAGTGATTTCTTTTATTTATTTATTTATTTATTTTTGCTATAAGCAGACAAACGTTGTGTGAAAACAGTGGCTGAAAGAATTCTCCTGTGTTGTAAATCTTGGCTAATGAAAGACGTTGTGTTCTTGGAGACTTGGATACTGTTCAGCTGAGGCCTTTGCCCTGCTTTTGTTATGATAGTTGCAGCTAAGCCATGATCCTGTCAGAATTAATCATAGATATTAAAAAAAAAATCAAATGTACATAATTCCACCTTTCATGTGGATACTTCTATTTATAAATAATGCACAGCTATAAAAAAGCAGTCTTACAGCCTTCCAAAGTTACAAGTGTGTTAGTACATCTAGATGTGCACATAAATATGGATGGATGTATATACATGAGAATATATGTATATGGGAGAACATGCATGTATGTCCATGTGTATAGAGCTACCTAAACACTTTTGCATGTGTATATCTGTATTAACACAGAATGTACATACATGCATATACTCATACTGCAAGAAGGATAAATATTCATTGCTCATTTTAATAATTCATCATAATAAATATTTATATAACATACACAATGATGTGTTGTGGTATAAATGTTTCAGTGGCAGGAGTTGAGGCTGAATACATTATTTATGAGTGACAAAGCCACAAGTAAGTCATGCAGGTCAGCAATAAAATCCTTCCACTTTACTGTCATGAATTTGTCACATATTATTAACAGGAGAGAAGAAATATTTTTTCAAATTTTCAAACTTTAAAAATGATTTTATCCATTATTTTCCTGTCTAATGACCCTCCTTATGACTAGAATTCAAAAGGACCGCAACCACATACCTAAATTTAACATTTAAAAACATCTACATTTTTGTACATTTGTACCAGTTAACTCAGTTGTCATTCATTAACAGTGCGTAAAGACAGTTTTGGTACAAAGATATTATTACACCAAATTACCTATACCTTTTTGAAAGTAGACCTGTGATTCAGATAAGAACACAGCGCAACACATGACAAAATACAACACAATACATTTTCCAGGACTCAGAGTTACACATATTGTTTTTGTTTGTTTGTTTGTTTTTGTCAGGTGTAAGTGCTAGAAAAACTTCATGTGGAACAATTGCTTCTGGCAGTAGGATTTTTTTTTTCTTTCTTTTTTTTTTTTTATGTAACTGAACAGTCAGTTCTCTGAAGCTGTTCAGAGGTCTGGAATATTCAAACCAGTCTTAGAGGGGATGGATTAGTGACAGGAGAAAGATGAGACAGTCAAAGGTAACTGATAAATTGAAGAAGCATGTGATGAATTTTATTTATAGCATGGTTTAGAAATTTATCATGTGACTATACAATTTATCTCATTGCTATTACCATTACTTGTTTAATAATGTGCATTGTTTTCATGGTTTTACTTGTGTTTGGGTATAAGTTGCATTTGTTCAGGTCTGTAAGATATTATAAACAAATATACACAATGTATCTTTTCTAATAGTACGAAATGCTGGGGTGATGACAGGAAATAACTAGTATTAATATGGATAACTCGGGATAAAAAGGCATAATCATCAAAAGTGTTCAACCTAGGTAAATAAGCAAGTACAATTTTGAAAAATATAACTGTGTGTGGATAGCTTCCATATAGATCTTTTATTGTGATGACCTGGAAAAAAAAAATCCCTAGACTAGCATTGTCTTAAATGCTCATCTGTGAGTAAAGTTTCCATATACTATGTATATCTGTGTACATCTGTATATATATGTGTGTACACACACACATTTTTTTTGACACAATCTTTTACGTCTGTCATTTAGAGGAAGGAAGAGAATACACCGTGCGAAGTAGTATTTTTCCTCTACCACATTAGCAAGAAACTGCTGATACCAATACCTTGCAACCCCCTGCAACATAATACCAGTATCTCTTCTTCCAAGCCCCTAAGCCTAACTGTGCATATTTTCATTAATTATAATTTGGAGGAGATGGAGAGTTTCTTTGAGGTGACAGACAAACAGCAGGATATCATGAATATGTATTGCATGTCTGAGAAAATAAATTAACAGGGGCCATCCACTCTGGTGACCCACTTAGGCTGTCATTGATGAGTGTGACAGGAAGGTTCTGTAAGAACTGAATTTGCATGACAGACTTTTCTCCTGATCAACTAATTTACCTTATGCATTTAGATTATTTTAAGCTCTACACGACAGTCAGATAATTAATCACTAAATCACCAATAGTGACATTAAGGTACAAGCAATACATTATTGCTGATTACCACTTAAAACTCTAGCTTGTTGGGCTTCAGCTCAAAAATTGGTGTAATTTTACAGTGAGTAATGAAATACATCATCTGATATGTTCATAAGGTCAGATGTTTAGGGAAAGAAGTTGGTATGCTATAAATAAATATATTTTTCTTGTTATTTATGAAAAATATGCACAAATAATGTACATTCTTACAGCAGTACTCACTGCCAGTCATTATGTTATTATATTAAAAAGAAGTTCCATTAAGACTAAATGTCTAAAATTCCTAAAGTGAAAATGCTTGTGTGTATGCATATACGTATGTATATATATATACCTACACATATATGAATGAAACACCCTCTTCTGTGGCTCAGATGCCTTCAAACATTGTACTTATTTTCAGCCAAATAAATGTAATGTTAAAATAATATTAATGAATTATAATAAAATAGATATGTAAAAATATAAGAACATTACAATGTGCATTTATATGATGCAGCATAAACATAAAGATATCTTCCTGCGTTGGAGATTTTTACTGATTCATGTTAGCTTAATTCAAGGACAGTAGAAACTTGTAAGAGTCTCAGTCACTTTCTTAGTGAGTTGAGTTTGGCCTTAAAATTATGCTATGAAGATCACACATGAATTTTTACACATTTTAACAAATGTATCAACTAGGGCATGTAAAAAGTAAAGTAAAAAGGCCACCTGGTCTCTTAACAACTCAAAAATGAAGACTAGATTTTATTTTATTTTTTTTTTCCTAGTGGACATATGAAAACTCCTCTACTTTAAAAACACATCAGACATCAGCAATCATGCTAATAATGTAGGGAACGCACACAAAGAACCTATAAAACCTTGTTTTGAAAATTGGCAGAGAACTTTGAGTGTTTTGACTGACTTTAGACTACATGGTTTTAATAATAGCAGAAAGATCCAGCACACAATTCCTTAACCCCAAAGGCCTGTGCCACTTTTGGAAACTTAAGCTTCTTAGTTGGAGGATAACACGTTATTGTTTGAGACCTGCTGTCTTTAATCATCTATGCTTATTTGAAGTCAAAGAAACAAGTCAGGTCTAGAAGCTTATTTATCCTGAGGTGCACCTGGCAAATCTGTTGTTTGCAGCTCCATTGCAGTGACCGGGAATTCATCAGGCCATGCTGGTCCTGATTGCCTTTTGGATGTTCATCGGTTGGGATGTAATAGACTGGGAAAAACATAATCCATTTGGAAGCCAAGGTAATGCTTTATATATATAATTAGTTTTCTTTCACAATCAACAGCTCTTTCTGACTCTCTTCGCATTCAGTTGGGCTTTCCTGTGCATTTATTAAAGAGTATTAAAAAACACTGAGAAAGTCCCAGAAAGCAAAGTTCTCCTGTAAGCTAAGCTGCAATTGTATCTTAAAGTTTTATTTTAGGTCCCAACCAACAGCTGAGTTTAAGTGACTAGAGGAGCACAGTAAGATGTGAGGACATGCAAGTTATCAACCTAAGTACTCTGGAAATTTAGAAAACAGTGTAGGGTTGGTTTGTTCAGAAATGTTGAAAACAGCTATTCCCAATACCACCACAATCCACAGATAACAAAACTTTTCCCAGATGTCTCTTAAAATTTATGTTTAGTAAATAAAGGCCAGTGTCCTAGGAAATTGAGCCAGACACTTTGAACTCTCCACAGTACTCAGACCATGTCCTGTGCTACAGAGCTAAGCACACAAACCAGTAATAACAGTACGCTGATCTTGTACCCAGTTTTGTAAACTGTTTTATCTCAATGCATGTCAGCAAAGCAAAGCTATTTCAATGACGCCTCCGTCTGTAACTAATTTTTATGTTTAGAGGGAGACTTGCCATTTCCTCAAACCCCAAATGTACATATTGTCCTGTCATTAAAGACAAAGGATGCCTCATCTGAAGTTCAGATTGAAGCTGTTCTTCGTCTCATACACAGCAGTAAAGAACAGATAATAGTTGGGGTGATCACAGGAAGACCATGAAACAGAAGCAGGTTTTTTAGGCAGTGCAACAGCCCAAAAGGAGATAGAAACTGCATCTTTGGCTCAGTCTGTCCAAATATATATTACACCGAAAGCAGCCTGAAATCCATCTTTGAATAAGCTGAAGTTTGTGATCTTGGAAAGTATTTGCTCGCATCACATATGTTACTGTGGCAACAACAAAAAGTGGTTGAAACTGAGACATTTTGCAGAGAAGAATCCAAGATTAATTTCAATTGAAAAGTGAGAAAGAGAATGTGAAACCAGAAATACAAGCTCATATGTAAGTACTTCAATGGAGATGATGGCTTTATACCCTGCTCCGAGTCCTGTATATATAGCGTGCATTAAATTTACAGACAACATGTCAACGAATCTTTACTGGGAAGGGATAATCCAGGATTCATGTCCCACATCTGAGTTTGCAAACGCAAGTCCATGCTTAAGCTCATGATCTCTCCCTGGACCTTCACAGTAGGTATGGAGGGTTTAGTTCTGTGACCCCCTGCTCCCCCTTTGCATTGCACACTGAGTCCAGTGCAGGCTCCAGAACAGTGATGGTCCCTCTCATACCAGGTGGAACAACACAAGCTATTGCTACCTTTTCCCCAGCAGTAATACCCTACTAATTCCCACTATTTTGCCATTCCAATATCTACCAATCTGTTAGTTAAAAGAAAGGAATTCCACATTTCCTGGAAAGCAGGAAAGAAAAAGGAATTCCCTGGCAACCTTGTTTACTTAGATAAAATGCAGATATTGAAATTGCTTAGAGGTTTGGAATGTTAGCATAAATCCTCCTATTTTAGTGGGATTAGTGGGCAGAATGCTCTTGTAATTCAAGAAATTTAATATGTACAGTTCACAGGGTTTCAAAGTGAGGAAATGGGATGTGAGTCATTTTTGGAGAAGAGTGGTTTGTGAACAGAGAAATAAGAAGCAAGGGAGTCCTTTCATCGTTTTCCTTGTGTGTGTATGCGTTTTTTTTTTTTTTTTTCCTCTGTATATTACAAGTTGCCTGAAAAAAAAAAAAAAAAAAGTAATCTGTTCCTGGAAGGATATTAATTTTGACCAAGTAATTTTGAACAATGTCATCCTGGTAGAACATATTTTTTCATTATTTTGTTCAAATATATTTTTCTTGATTTATATATTTCCTTGAAGGTTGTCTGGATTTCCAAGACTCATCTAAAAGGAAAAGAGCCATGACCAGTAAACAACTTAATGAAATTCTTCCTGCAGCTAACTTGTGTGGTGACAAAGATCCTTTGTAACTACCATTTCTCATATTTAGGATTAAAAACAAACAAACAAACAAAAAAACACAGACACACGCACACCAAAAAAAAAAAAAAAAAAAGGGGCTGTTTTCAGCTCACGAATCAAAATCTTTCACTTACAGTCAATGGAAACAGTGGATTTTTTACACCAAAGATTTCAGGAAGAAAAGTAACTTTCCATTTGCAAACATTAGTAATGTATAAACTGCAAGTGAAAAGACTTATTTGCATGCTTAACTTAATCATGTGAATAGGCCTGTTCAGTATGTGCATGTGTGTTTGCAGAATGGAAGCCCAAAAGACCAATCTTAGTCCCGGTGGAATTAGGAAAGGCTTTACCAATTATTTCAGTAGGAGCAGGATCATGACATTACATATGAATGAGAATTGATGGTTTAGAGACATGATTGTTTTCAGAGCAACTGTTTTGTACCCTGCCAATTTGTCCAGCTCCCCGAGGTCTGTTACTTAGTCCCATGATTCCCTGTCTTCACTGGGAAAGAAACACAGTGCTTCACCCTTACAAGAAACTGTGAAATTAGCCATTTAGTTTAGGAAGCAATTCTTGGCAAAAGAATAAGTTTTAAAATGCTTGAGAATAACTCTTAATATTAAACCAGAACAGATGAAGAAACAAAGTGAGATTAACTTGCAGTTGACCACTAAAGTGTCCTGAATCAGTATATAAATCAGTCTTTGGGACAATTCCCTTCCCAAAGTATTATTTAATATTTAATTTTAAATGATATTTAATTAACAATTTGTGGAGGTAAGAAAAGATACAATTTAATGAAACGTAGCA
>VXAA01003594.1:403372-517713 GCA_013399115.1 Anseranas semipalmata | reverse complement strand
AGTGTTTTTTTTTTTTTTTTTTTTTTTTTTTTTTTTTTTTTTCCAGAAGAGAGGTTTAAAAATATAATTAACTTAAATCTTCAGAGAAATTTTCTATTTGCAATTCCAAACTGCAACACTCTTCAGCTCCCTTGCTTAGCTCAGTCTTCACCATCCTTTCTCTTTTGTCCTCCTGTTGGTCCTTTTTCCTTTCCCTGAAGACAAAAAAAGGGAAGGGAAGGGAAGGGAAGGGAAGGGAAGAGGGAAGGACAGAAGTCTGCAGCAAAGAATAACTGTGTAACTTTATAATCACATTGAAGCTGGGCCAAGTTTTCAAAAAAAAAAAAAAAAGTAGACTCAGAATCACAGAATCACAGAATCACAGAATAGTTGAGGTTGGAAGGGACCTCTGGAGGTCACCTAGTCCAACTCCCCTGCCAAGCAGGACCACCTAGAGCACGTTGCACAGGATTGCATCCAGGTGGGCTTTGAATATCTCCAGAGAAGGAGACTCCACAACCTCTCTGGGCAACCTGTTCCAGTGCTCTGTCATCCTCACAGTAAAGAAATGCTTTCTCACATTCAGCCGGAACTTGCTGTGTTTCAGTTTGTGCCCGTTGCCTCTTGTCCTGTCGCTGGGCGTCAGTGAAAAGGGTCTGGCCCCATCCTCTGGACACCCTCCCCTCAGATATTTGTACACATTGATAAGATCCCCTCTCAGTCTTCTCTTCTCCAAGCTGAACAGGCCCAGCTCTCTCAGCCTCTCCTCATACGAGAGATGCTCCAGTCCCCTCATCATCTTTGTAGCCGTCCGCTGGACCTGCTTCAGGAGCTCCATGTCCCTCTTGTACTGGGGAGCCCAGAACTGGACACAGTACTCCAGGTGTGGCCTCACCAGGACTGAGCAGAGGGGGAGGATCACCTCCCTCGACCGCTGGCAACACTGCTCCTAATGCACCCCAGGACACCACTGGCCTTCTTGGCCACAAGGGCACAATGCTGGCTCATGGATAACCTGCTGTCCACCAGGACTCCCAGGTCCTTCTCCACAGGGCTGCTTTCCGGCAGGTCAGCTCCCAGCCTGTACTGGTGAACCCCAAACCTTCCTCTTGACATGTAACTGATTTTTCAGGTGCCTATAGTTTGCTTTATCACCTAGGATCAGGTCACACCTTTGCATTTCAAGATCCATTCATTTGCTACCTTAAGTCCTTTGCCATTTATGTTATCACAGCGGTAACAAAGTGATAAGTGTGTTGATCCTGAATTCAGAGGAAATCATTCCTTTCCTTTGGAAAACACTAGAAGGCTGAAAGGCTGTGATAGTGCTTAGGACCAAGACTGAGGACCAATCTATAAGTTTTTCTTAAAATGGCCCAACAAATGAAAATTTAATTGGTCTTTTCCATTCTCATAATATATGCAGTAGATGTATTCTGAATGACTCATGGAGACACAGACGTGTATTGTAGGTGCAAAACCAGCCATTAGCCTCCTGTCACACTTTGCTTCTTTAGGGGGTCATGCCAGGGAGGTGCTTTTAAATATTCCTCACCCTTATATGTCTTCAATTTGTTCCCCTCCTTTTTTTTCCCTTTCTCTGCAGCTGCCATAATGGCAGCTTCCACCTTTTCTCCTTCCTCATATTGAGTTTTCCCTCTTCTTCTTTTAAGTGTATCTCCTCTGTTTGTTCCCTCATCCCTGCAGTCATTGTCCTTTTCTTCATGCTGCCAGCATCCTCCACCATCCCTCCTGCTTGCTGTCCTCTTTGGGCCACCTGCCTGCCCATCCCCTCTGTTGGCAGCAGCCCTGGATTCCTCTCTCCGCTCTCTCTTACCGTTTAGCAGCGAGGCACTGCCACCTGCAGAGAGCAGCTCTGACAGTGACAACTGCATGAGAAATGGGAAACAGTAAAATCTAGCTGCTGAAGGAGCAGCAGTTACATAGATTTTGGAGGCTTTAACTTTGGCGTAGAAATCTGTCTTCCCACATTTTCTTAAGTCCACCTTTATTTAATACAAGGTAAAGTCTTTTATTAAAGGTTGCCTGATTCAACATGTTTAAACAGGGTGTAATAGTGGAATGCCCCCTGCGATACAAGCTGGAGTCTTGTTGTATTAAAGTTACAAAGTTATATCAAAGTCTGACCAGCCTATGAATGGCTCACTGGGCATTAATTTCCAATCTAAGAGAGCACAGGTTTATACCCTCCTTGTGTGCTGTTGGCTACAGCAAGTAGCAGTGCTTAATTATGCCTATCTGATTTACCATCTAAGTTTCTTCAGAGGATCCAAACAAGCCTGCATCCCCATTTTAGACACTGTCCTACCAGTGAAAATCTTCATTCACGTATACTTGCAGAAGGCAATAAGAAACACTTCCCTTTAAATACATTTTTTTTTTCTGTCCTTTTGGGGACTATTGGCAACTAGAGGAGCATTCAACTTTGGACATTGGAAATCTATATTAATAAACTAAATGTGCTTTCTGGAACTGAAGCCAACTGCCATGGTATGCTCTGTTCAAGCTACTAAACTTTCCTGGCCTTCAGAGAAAGATGGTCATATTCATGTCTCATATTGGGAAGATCCTTGCTGACTCCTGAACTTTCCAAGCATTGTTTCTGAAAGTGTTCATTATCCTGGGCCAAGACCATGCCAGAACTCTTCTAAAAATGTAAAAGTTTAGACAATGGAGTTGTAGTCCTAGAAAGATCCTTTGGCTTTTTTTTTAATATACTCGAGGCAGCCTTTTATCATTTAATTCTTTGGAGCAAGCTTGGGATGCCTCAGAAGTGTATGTTTCAGGCTGTGATTGATTTCCTCCCTGAAGATCTAATGCTCTTCTAAAACCAGCTTGTTCCGCTTGAATGTGCAGACAGCTCTGCATCTTCTTTTCCACCATGACTCCCATGTACTACCACTTTGATTTTCATTCTGAGACAGAAAGCACATCCCCTGTTAAAGTCTTACAAAGAATGATAATCCCTTCCGCCCCTTCCATCCTGTACTTTTACAGATTGAGTGCATCATGGATGCCAGCTATTGCAGCAAAAGAGTTTGTTTAAATGAGCGGACAACATGTCTTCTGTACTGTGAACAACTGCTTTGCCACATTGCAGCCTACACCTGGACTTGTGGCTGACTTCCCCTCAGTCACATCTCAGAGAACTGATTAGGCACATCTGGATACAGAAGTGTTTCATGAGGAGGTAGGGTTGCCAGTGATGGACAATTAATGGACAGGGCAAGGGTCAATGGCAGCACTGAAGAAACATCCAGCTGTGTCTCCTCTTTCCCAAACAGCGGATGTCAGAGTGTAACAAATGTGGAGGAAAAATAAGACAACCTGTGGGCGCTTAAGCCAAAAACTTCATCAACTGAGCTTATAAAGATTTCATAGTAGACTTTAACCACAAGAAAACACCTTGGTATCTGGCATATTTATGAAACTCTCCAACATTTGTCAAAACCTACATTTTTCTTTCACTGTTTCTGGATTGCTAAGAAATATGGAAAACCCTTTGCTGTAACAGAATTATTGGTATAATGCAATCGAGTCTAAATTCAGTTTCACTTATATCTTGCTTGTGAGAAATTGTGCAGGTTAAAACTATTTTGGCTGACGGGAAGGTTCACAAATAGAAATGGTAGAATTTCCTAGAACTTAAACACATACAACTACAGAAGCTAGGCTGCTTCCTTAATGGAGATGACTAGGTTACTCCAGCAGACAAGGTAGTATCCTGCAAGGACCTACAACTTCAGGAAATATTGAGTTAGTCCTGAAATTATCATTCAAGGAGAAGAGAAAATATTTATAAAATAGGCTTTTAGAAAAGAAAGAAAGAAAAAAAAAAAGGCAGCTACCTAAGAACGTTCAGTTGACTACAGAGCTGAGAAAAAGATGGGGAGAGGAATCTTTTTTCTTTTTTCCACTGCAAAACTGGCCCAGCAGCACATTAATTCATAGCATTTGTACTGCTCTGTGGGAACTCTACAATATGCTATGTGCATAGTGTCTTTTTCTTGCTCTCATTCTCCAGACAAGCAAAGGCTGAAAAAAACGTATAAATGCATACATGGCAGGAGGCCAGGCCAGAGTCATTTACTGTGTTCTGGAAAAAGAAGCATTGTGTAACGTCTGATCAAGAATTATGCAGCTGCTGAAGATAAGATTTCTCCTTAAATACACGAGAAATGACAATAGAGTACCGGAAGCTGGGTGACCTAACCTGTCCATCAGTGAAGACACTGTCCAGAGACCAGACAAACCCCAGTCCACTGTTCTTATTGCTGCCATGAGTCCTCCTGACTGGTTGACCTCAGATTGTCTCCTCTACAGTCATCGTGCTGCAGTTCAGTTCTTACTCGTTTGAGTAATCTGACTTATCCGAGCAGCAAGCTGACACAATGTGTTCCCTTACAGGTGCACTGCTATAAATCAGGAGCAAGACCACTGAGGCTGGAGGGTTAGTATCAATAACAACATAACCATAATACAATTTGCAACATAAGCATAAACAGGCTCGAACAAGAGCAAAAACTTTGGCCAGCTTTTTAAATTTATACTGAATGACAGATTAATAGAGTAAATTATAAACTATTCAAGGCACGGACTATCCCTTTTTCTCCAGTATTCCACATACTGAGACTGGAGCCTCCAAAGTATGAATAATTATATGTCTATTAAAAGGAACATTTTTATTTTTAAACATGAAAAACAACATTGTCAGCAAAGCATAAATATATCTTTTGAGAAAGACAACTTACCCACCCAATATTTAGTAATGACAGAGGGGAAAAGGTCAGTTCCTAGAACTATACTGAACATGTATCACCAAACCTACCATATCCAATATAGTGCTGGCATATGATGACTGTGTTTTCTTTCACTCTTTTCCTTCATGTTCAGTGCTTTGGGGGTTTTCATCTCAGAGTTTCACTGCTATCTGTGTGTGGATGATACAGGAACTTTCCATATGCTCAGAATAACTTAAATAAACTCTTCAGCCATTTGAAATGTGGGTGTTACTGTTTAAGGGGGGGAAAAAAAAAGAAGATGGAGGGGAAATGACAGATGTTTTTACTCAGCAGTGTGCTCCCATGATTTTAATAAAGATTTTTGATATATAAATAGTGCTTGCAAGGCTAAATATTTTTCATGTGGTATTCAGCTGTAGCTTTGTTGTTCTTTTCAGAATGAAATTCAGCTGGAAAAAATATATGATACAGTATTAATATACATGTATGTGTGCCTTTATGATTCTATAAAAGTATATGGTTCTTTAAAATTAAAATAAAACCAGAGTAGGAGTTAAATAACATTAAAATATTAGAAACTAGAACTATCTGAGTGTGTAAGCAACTGTTTGCAAATATCCTTACAGACTCCATATGGTTCCAGCAGTCAGATCACCCCACCAGTTTGAGACAGAAAAATTAGATTCTATGTAGAGAGGTAGTACATGTCTAACCATAATGTTAGTCCCGTTCAAGCCCCACGTAATCAGGTGAGTGTTTAAATGCGCATCCTGAGAATGATGTTTCTGTACAAGAAGATTGAATATAGTCACAAAAATTGGGGTAGATTCACAGTTTACAAACAATTTACTGGCAATATGTTGTTTTCCTGAGCTCTAAATATATGATACTTAAAAATGAGTCCAAGGGCTGGAAAACTGAGATGCTTTCAACAGATACTTACGGAAATCAACAGGCGTTTTCTCAATTTATCATAGAATGGTTTGGGTAGGAAGGGACCTTTAAAGATCATCTAGGTCCAACCCACCTTCCAACACCTTCCACTAGATCAGGTTGTGCAGAGCCCCATCTAACCTGCTGTTGAACACCTCCAGGGATGGAGCATCCACAACTTCTCTGGACAACCTGTTCCAGCGCCTCACCACCTTCATCATGAAGAATTTCTTCCTTATATCTAATCAAAACCCTCTTCTAGTTTAAAAACTGTTACTCCTTGTACTACACTCCCTGATAAAGAATCTTTCCCCATCTTTCCTGTAGACCCCTTTAAGTACTGGAAGGCTGCTGTAAGATCTCCCCGGAGCCTTCTCTTCTCTAGGCCAAATAACCCCAACTTTGTCAGCCTGTCTTCATAGCAGAGGTGCTCCAGGCCTCTGATCATCTTTGTGGCCCTCCTCTGGACCCACTCAAACAGGTCCATGTCTTTCTTATGCTGGGGGCCTCAGAGCTGAATGCAGTGCTCCAGGTGGGGCCTTGTGTGAGTGGAGTAGAGGGGGAGTTCCTTGAACTTTGTATCAAGGTTGGATATCCTGGTTCAGCAGAGCCATTGGGCACAGACTTAAGACCATCCTTCTTCGGCAGAACATTTGGGCCACATTTAAGATTAAACACATATTGAAAGTGCTTTGCCCAGTTGTACTGGGTCTGGCTGGGATAGAGTTAACTTTCCCTGCAGCAGCCCATATAGCATTGTACTTGTAGCTAGAACAGCGCTGGTATCACACCAGTGTTTTGGCTACTGCCGAGCAGTGCTGGCACAGCACCAGGACTCTCTCCAGCCCCCCCAAAGCCAGTAGGTGGGGGTGGGCAAGAAGTGGGGAGGGGACATGGCCAGGGCAGCTGACCTAAACCGACCAAAGGGATATTCCATACCATATGATGTCACACTCAGCAATAAAAGCTGGGAAAGGGAAGGAGAAGGGGGGGCTCTCGTTGTGAAGACGTCTGTCCTCCCGAACAACCGCTACGCGTATTAAGGCCCTGCTTCCCAAGACGTGGCCGAACACCGCTCGCTGATGGGGAAGTAGAGAATATTTTTTTCCCCTTTCCCCTCTGTGCTTCCGCGCGGCCTTCGCTTGTTCTTTCCTTTTTTTCTCTTTAATTAAAACTACCCTTATCTCAACCTGCGAGAGACCCTGTTTCCTTACATCATACTTTCTTCTCCTCCTCTTCTTTGAGGAGGGGGAGTGAGAGAGCGGCTGTGGTGGAGTTCAGCTGCCCGGCAGGGTAAAACCACTACACCAGTGAAATCTTTTTAATTTCCAACTGCCTACAGAGATGCCATCATGATAACCCAACAAGCATGGGCGCACAAGGCTCATTGCAGATTACTGAGAGCAGAGGACTGGCCAAATATGGGGATGACAAGGTTTAATCTCCAGGCCCCAAGTCTTGCTCTAAAAGGAATCTTCTCTGCTTCTGGGCAAGTCACAAGACGTTACCCCAGTACTACACCCTTGCTAATATACTAAGGTGGGGTTCATGGCTTTTTATGCATTCTTAACCCTGGGTCCTCCCAGAAGAGGTAGCCCAGCCCACTCCACTTTGCTGTGGCTGCAGGTCCTCATCATTTGCCTTGCACCTGTGCTGGGATAATGTAGCTGCACAGTGAGCTGGAGAAGGGACCCAACCTGATGAAAAACTTTTTTTTTTTTTTTTTGCTGGGTTGAATTTTGGCTGGGTAACTTCTCTGAGTTGTTTTGCCATTCAGCCAAGCTAACTTCAAGCCAGGTAAAAAGGATTGTTTCCCTTTGTTTTACAGGTACCCAAGGGGAATGTCTGAACTATCCTTTCAGCTACATCCTTGTTGTGAAAGCCAGCCCACAGACTTTCAGCATGGTATGTTAGCTCTGGTGCAGCATGTGGCTAGAACTGTGTCTGGACCAAAAGTTTAGATGCAAACGCCTACATTGGTGCATTTTTCCATCATATTTCCAGTTCCAATATTAGCATGGGAAGACCAAGCTCAGTTCTGCCTGTACCTGTTAATGTACACCTACACATAGCTTCTGTGCATCTGCTCTTTGTCTGGTAACTTGGGGAAAACAGTATTGCCTTATATGACAGGGAAAGATTCTGAGGGAAAATGCTTTCACAGCTTGTGAGGCTTTCAAGCACTGAAGTAAGATGCACCCATTAAGCTTCTTCGATAACCATGCCAAAAATATGAATACAGTTCCCAACTAGAAAATGATGAAGATAATGAGAAGGGAATACTTATATTTTAGTATCCTACTCTGCAATTTCATTTTAAGACTGTGCATATTTTAAAGTGGTTTATTTATGCATGGGTCTCTGTCTTATTTTCATATGGTGAACTGGTTTTAATCCTTCATCAGAGAATGCTGTAAAATTATTGAATACACACACAGCCAGGATGGCTTAGGGAATTTGATCTTTCAACAGTTTTGTTTAGTAACATGATTTAACATGAATTTATTTTAGGCTTGCTGATGCAATGCTTGGTGTATATAAAGACTGCTAAGGAATCCTAGTCTAAATAAAATTCAATCACAAAATAGAAAATAAACACTACTACTATTCATGTTCAATTTGTGGACTGCTGCAACCAGTACACTGCCAATGGTTCTGATTTATGCTGAGAATATCGAATGGACCTTTATTCTCCATACTTACTAGCTTTTGTGAATATTTATTTAAATAATTTAATTTTAGATAGGAGTTTATGTATCTTGAACAACTTTTACTAAAATGCCACATTCAATATAGGGATCAAATGCCATTTTTTTCATTTACAAATGTGATATTTTTTCTGTTTAGAAAGGAAAACACATTGAAGTCATTATTGGAACCAGATTTCCCAAGTGCTTTTTAAGTAAACTGTATGAAAGACTTTGATCTATTTAGCTGACTGATATCACAGTTCCATGCATATGTCCTTCCCAATTCTATTGAAAGCCCATTACTGTTTCAGATCATGTGTCGCATTGCCAATGGGTTTGGTTGCTAGAAGTTAAGGCCTGTAAGCTAATAAAAAATAAAAAATAAAAATGAAAATGTAAAAAAGCTATCTAACATTAACGGAAATATTTTACACTCATAAAACCAAAAAGTAATATTTTTCCCTCCCTTTTTGTTTGGCCTCTGAATAGAACTATCGTTTAATTTAGACGAGTGAGGCCAGTGGACTCCTCATCCTTAAAAAATATCATCTTTTTGAGTCCAAGCTTTTGGAATCTATCCCACATTTTCATAATCTAAATTACTGGCTTTAGGCTGTGACTGAGATGCAATCGCCAGCTACCGCATATGTTACCTCTATGTGCATGGAAGGCTGGTGCAACATTTAGCCTTGTGATTTATCATTTGTGCGCAATATCATGTCATGAAACACTCACCAACCTCCTGAAGAGAGTCAGAACAATATCTACCATAATGAAGTACAGTTCCAGTGGGCACCAAATTACATCTTAGATATTTTGCTACTTGTCCTTTATCAAGCAAATGTAAAATTGTAGTGGGGATACTGACAGATTCTATAATTCAGCTGTCTGCTGCTTTATCACAGCTCTCAGTAGGTCTCTAATGAATATTTCTGTATGCATGTTTCTGACTGATAATCAAACTAAGAACAAGTCCTAATTGGGTTTTCCAGTGCACAGAAAAGTGCCTATATTACATTGGCAGATATCCCAACCAGTGTTAAATTAAAAGTACAAACATAACAGACTTTCCTTTACATTTTTTTTTTTTCAAAAGGAGTACCTTTTTTTTTTTTTTTTTTTTTTTTTTTGAGTTGTAAATGTGCATGGAGAACAGGAGAGTACAAATAGACACTTATGCATAAAGTTACACATTGCTCTAGAAAAAAAAGATTGCTCTAGAAAAAAAAGATTGCAATGAAGTGGTACGTTACATCCAATGAAAGTATATAAAATGTTGCCTATGGGTGTGATTCTCTATAGATTCACACCAAAACAATCTCAAATGTCTTCAGTAAAAATGGTGGAAATGGGATGAAGGCTTACATCTTTATCAGACATCTAGTGTAATAATGACTAGTATTCAGGACCCAAATCTGCACACCATTCCTACTCAGGGAATTTAATGCCATTAAGGATTTAGATCTGACTCGAGGGCAGAATGCACCTCTTCGTTAGATGTGCACAGCATTAAAGCCAATGAAAGCTACCTCAACACACAGACATGAAGACCAGTTAACCAATTTCCCCACATATGGTCTGAGCAACTCCTTTTAGCCTGCAGTGAGGAGTTAGAGGAGTGACACAAGAAAAATCCTCCATGTATTTTCCTAGAGATTACCAAAAATAAGATATCAGTATGTAAGAAGGCAAAAGATGGTTATATAGTGAGACAGAATATTTCTCCTTAATCAACCAGTACAAGAGATATAACCAAGTTATGTCTGTGGTGTCTGTGATATATGTGCAGCAAGTAATGGTTAGCTTTACATATTTTATGTATGTTAGTCCAGAATCTGAGCCCCAATGCCCAAATTGGAGCAGGACTATTATATATGGCTTCAGTTGCTTTAACTTGATTTTCTACCAGTAAAACAATTACAACCCAACAGGTTCCAGTTACTAGAATCATCAGTGAAAGATTTCTCAATGTATTAGAACTTCTTCTCTAGTTTGCTCTGAATGAAAATATACTTAGAACAATATTTCAACCAAAGAAGCTGAAGAGGGATCCAGTCAACATAAACAATTGGACAGTATATGGTGAAAACATTTCATAAGTAAGAGTAAAGTGATTTTTTTTTTGAGAGAGAGAGATTTGAACAAGCTATGCACACTTACAGCTCTAAATTAGCTAGAGACATAGACTAGACAGCTAAGTATCACCAAGAATAGTATTAGGTACTGTTATTCAGAGTATAGTAATAATAAAACAAGCAGACAAGATGCAATATAGTACAATACAATAGAAATCATTTAACACTGCAATTGGGTCTTTAAAATGAGTTATTTCTAGTTTCCAATAATTCTGATGCATGGTCCACTTTCAACTGCAATTGTTTCATTTTGTGCAAAAAAACATTCCATACCTTACAGAGAGAGCCTTATTTATCACATTCCTAGCTCTCTGTGTAACACCTAGACATGAAAGTAGGAAGAACAGACAAACGAGGAGATATGCATGAGTACTAGCATTATTAAAACAACAAGAAGGATAGTAGGAGAAGATAGGGTGCAGAAGCAGAATAGCTACGGTCTCTTTTTACAGAGACAATTTCCAGCATCTTTATGCACTTATGCCAAAGATCCTCCCTACATGTTAGACCCTCCCTCCCACTGTCAGTGAATCACGTTAGTTGGGACAGTAAGAGGTAATGTCAGTTGTACGCTTCGTGTACATGCTGCTGGCCCCTGTAAGCTTTAAAATGCTGTCTGTTTGAGCTTAAATGAACTCCTGACCTTCTTCAAAGAGAGAACTAGAAATTTCTCATTATACCCTTCCATTCTGAACAAGGTGGAATTAATACACTGAGGCAATGAATAAAAAAAAAAAAAAAAGCTGCTTTTCAAGGCTAAATCATGCCTCAAGCAAAATGCAACAAGAAATAGATCCAGAACAAAGAATAGGTACTGTCTTTCATTCAGAGCAGAACTAAAAGTTTCATTTAGTTCTCAAAACATTTTTCCTCTTCCTGTGAATTATCTTCACTGGCCATGGCTAGAGGCAAAATCCTGTATAAAGTGGATTATTCATCTGGTAAATTCAAGAGTTCTTAATTTCATATGCCTGACTTCAGATGAAAGTGTTTGCTTAGAAAGATTGTTTTCTAGACTTCCTAGACATGGGTTTGGTTTCAAACATGTTAAAAATCAGAATGATGATGAAAAGGGGCAGGAACTAAGAAATTTATTAAAGATGTTGTAGATGGTGGAAATCTTGAATGTACTTTCTACTTATATATTTGTAAATATATTTTTGATTCTAAAGCAGAGTTAAGGAAAGATGCTGCAGCTTTAGACTGTTACATGAGTTAAGGTAACCAATGTCTCAGTGTTCAAAACCTGCCCTACTAGCCTCAAGAAAATATATAACTTCAATTGGCAGAGGCCAGAACTCCTCATGGATGCTTCATAAAAGTATTTCTTGAAGAACAGATATCTAATTATTGTCAAATCCACTCTGCAAGTTTACCATATCTGATCTTATGATTACAGACAGGTGCACTTAAAGCAGAATATGGAAAATGCTTCTAATTCAATTTCTTTGATGAGATAACCAGGACCGACTTTCTACTAAGCCCATGTACTCTGCAGCCTTGAACTTTTTTTGTCTGTGCCATTAATGGCTGATCCTGCTTTTTCTGTAAAACAAAGAAAGAAACCAGTACCAGAATTGAAGGTACATTACCATGATCTTCAGAAATAACAGTCAGGGTGTAGAAAGTAAATAAATAATAATTACATGTAGTTGGTGAAAGTGTGCCCTGATAGGAAACTGAAGAACTTCAAAGCTAATTCCTCCTGATGAAATGAAAACTGGGCTTAACATCTGAGGTCCATCTAGACACTCCTAAGGTCCAGAAGGGAATTATTTATTTAGAAACCTTGTAGACAAAATACCATTTGATTGACACCATTTTGTTCACCTCCAAAAATTTTTCAGGGAAGAGTCAGCCATAGATAATCTCATGGGACAATGACTTAAGGAAACTTTAATCTATGTTGCCCTCTAACATTATCCACTTATTTGAAATAATGCTGTCACTATTTAAAACAGATGTAAAGAGTCCAGGGTGGATATGGGATTTTAATCAAAAAGGTCCAAGTAAGATTATTCTCTCAAACAGTGAAATCACTGGAGCAGTTATTAATTATGAATATAATATAATCTTCTTATGGTTTAAACAGCCACATTGATATTCAATATGAACTACCTTATTTGTATAAAATGCAACTGAATGCTCCTCATCCAATTGATGACTTTGTCCATTTCTATGGATCTAGTGACCAAAACACTCACAGAAAAATACTCTTTCTCATAAATGAAATATCTCTTACTGGTATTATTTATTTGACAGTAGCTCTAAGAGGATCCAGCTGAGAGAGGCTTTTGTTGTGCTTGAAAAGGTACGCATATGTAGCAAGCTTTTTCACCTGCTCTGTCCAATACATAACCATTGCTACTCATCCAAAACAACCTATACAAATATGTGATCTGTAATGTAAAATAAATGAATAGTTTATAAAATGTATGGCTATCCTTTTCTCATGCTGCACATTGCACTGTGTGCACAAAGCAAGAGCTAGCAAATCAGGTCTAGAGGGAGGGCCATGAAGAAGATGAGGGGACTGGAGCACCTCTCCTATGAAGAAAGGCTGAGAGAGCTGGGGTTGTTCAGCCTGGAGAAGAGAAAGCTCCGGGGAGACCTAATTGTGGCCTTTCAACACTTAAAGGAGTCTTATAAAAAGGATGGAGAAGGACTCTTTACTCGGGTAGATAATGATAGGACAACGGGCAATGGTTTTAAACTGAAAGAGGACAGATTTAGATTAGACATTAGGAAGAAATTCATCACTGTGAGGTTGGTGAGGCACTGGAACAGGTTGCCCAGAGAAGCTGTGGATGCCCCATCCCTGGAAGTGTTCAAGGTCAGGTTGGATGGGGCCCTGGGCAACCTGATCTAGTGAGTGGCATCCCTGACTGTGGCAGCGGGGTTGGAACCAGATGATCTTTAAGGTCCCTTCCAACCCAAGCCATTCTATGATTCTATGATTCTATGATTCTATGATTCTATGATTCTATGACTCTATGACTCTATGACATGATATCCTTACTTGGATCCATACCTGGTCTTGAACACCTCCCAGGGATGGGGCATCCACAACTTCTCTGGGCAACCTGTTCCTTCACCCTGTGAGTGAAAAATTTCATCCTAACATTTAATCTAAATCTCCCCTCTTTTAATTTAAAACCATTCCCCCTTGTCCTGTCATTATCTGCCTAAGAAGTCACTTTCTATTTTTTTGTATAAGCCCCTTTAAGTACTGAAAAGCCTCAATGAGGTCTCCCCGGAGCCTTCTCTTCTCCAGACTGAACATCTCCAGCTCTCTCAGCCTGTCTTCACAGGAGAGGTGCTCCAGCCCTCTGATCATCTTTGCGGCCCCTCTGGACCCACTATAATAGGTCTATGTCCTTCTTGTGCTGGGGGCCAAGAATATTCCAAATTTTAAGTCACATAAACAGACAGGTTTTCAATTATTCATCCAAAGCATTCCTGAAACCTGAAGGTCATCACCTAGTTGCACAATACAGATTACAACAGTCACAGTGATCTTCCCATCCCTATATTTTTCTAGTAACCCAGACACTTCCACTCCTGTCTCTGATGTTTTTATCTCCTGCTTGGGATAAGTATGTGGCTGACAATTTAACTTTGCTGTTGTTAGGAAAGAATTTTACAGCAAACTGAGCCACCTCTCCTTGAGGGTATCCTGAGAGCAACTGGTTGATTCGTATCCTTATGCTTCTTTCAGAGAAAACAGGGAAAGGTAAGTAGTAGGTTCAAACTACGGTATTGTCAATCTTCTTCAGTAAGTTTGGCAATTTTTCTCTCTCTTTAATAGGGCCATTGCTGTCAAGTATACAAGCAGGAAAATGGCTCTGGGGCTCAAAAGAACTGAAGAAAGGTATAAAAAACAGATAAAGACAGAAAGTGAGAGCACCAGAGTCTCATGGCATTCTTTGCTCCAAGGCTTATGCTATTCACTGCAGTCACTGCTCTTTCCCCCTGCTCTTTGTCTGTAGGATCAAAATCACCCCAAAACTCTACTACTTTTGTGGAAGTGAAATTTTAGCAAAGAGGACAAGATTCAACCTAACCGAAAGGACAAAAGAGGGAGCTTTGCTCCTCTTAAGTCCCTCATGCAATACCTTGAAGGACAAAGAAAAATTGGTGCCTCTTTTAGTGGAGTGCTTGTAGAAAAACTACATGTGGAAAATAGAACAAACAGGTTTGGCTGGGGCTCAGCCCTTCTCCAAAAGAAAACTGAACTGAAGAATAACACTAGTTGAAGAATATACCAAGACCCTTGAAGCAACCACTCCTTGCCTTTATAATTCTTTTCTAATTGTTTGTTGCGTCACAGGGACAGAGGATTTGGTTTTGGAAAACACCAGAGCAGTTTCTTGCTGCCCTTAAATTAGGAACAATCTGTTTTGTTGAAGATTACACAGTCTCAACCTCCGGGCTTCATATCACCTGTGAACTCAGCTTATCTGAGAGCTTTTTGAGGGGGTTCACAATTTGTTGCCAGGCTGTGGCATCTTTGCTATAGCTTGTTCTTCCTCCTGAGGTGACTTCTACAAACATGTGCTTTTTGATAACACAGCTCTAAAATTACCATATTTTGCTAGATGTTTTCTCAATTTCTGAGAGGTGGCAGGTTCTCATGAAAACTATAGTGTTCTAGCATAAATTGTAGGTTATAGAGCAAAAATCATTTTATCTAGTAATAAAGAAATAATAAAAATCTTTCATCCAGAGCACTTCTTTATATATTTTATATGATTTAAAAACCTGATCTCTAGCAAGAAAATCTGATCCTGGATGGATTGCAGGCAGCTCCTTTTCAGTCCTGGTTGTCACAGCTATTGAAAGTACTTTAAAGGGTAACAAAATGAACTGAGTTCAAATGTATCCCAACACATCTTTGAATCAATAATCAGAGGTGTCTAAGTATCAACAATAGATTGAACTTTATACAGGTGATGTGTTATACAATTTTTTTTTTGTAAAGGGGATATGTAATCTCAGGAGAATTACTTATTTTCATCAAAATTGCTTTAATTAACAGGCAAAACTGGCTCTTGCAGGGGATTTCTACTAAAATGCATTCATAATTTCTTTGTGAAATTAGAATAAGTTTATCTAGCTAACATGACAGAGCATAGAGTATGGAAGGACATCTTCCATTTATAGGAAGATTATGCCACCTTTGCCTTTATTGATTTGAATGAGAACACTCAAGCATAGAGAACAATACTTGGTATGGATAAGGCCAGTCAATAGGTCAAAGTTAATTATATTAGCTGCCTCAGAGAAGCAAGGGAAAATGTTTTACATATTAACAAGAGACTGAGGAAGATCTCTATTGCTTCAGCTGAGGTGGAGAGTTGGGTTGAACCCTGCAATTCTATGATCGTATGTAAACTATGAGGAGACTCACTGAAGACTTTGCATTTCCTCTTTCTCTCACTTTGATACAGCTTTAATGCTAAATTTGAAGAAGACCTATGAGAAGTATGGAAGTGCTTTTCTAGCAAGCAAACAAAAGGATCTTCATCCATCAACGCACCAGGGATTGCAGTGGTTTTCACGTTACACAGTTTTAGACATCAGCTAAACTAGTGTTTTAATCTCTCTTGATTTCTTCTGCAGTTGGTGGAGAGAAAGAGATTATTTTGGACTCTGTTCTGGATTGCTCCATAGAAGCATCTAACTTTTTTCTTTGGCTAAGGAGGAAAACCAGAATTAAAATACATGTTTGTGAAATGTCCCTAGGTCATCAAGAATATGCAACTAAAATAAGTAGTATCAGTAAATCTTGGGGTAGATATTTGCATTATATATATATATTATATATATGCATGTATACTTTACAATCATTCTATGAAAACATTAGCTCAATGTTCAGAAATCACCAAATAACCTTTAACCAAATATTAGAAATTGGTAGGGAAGAAATAGCAAAACAGAGAATAAGACTAACTGTATGGCTACATCTATGAGTACTTTTTGAAGCACTTGTTCCTTTGACTAAAAAAGTGTATGAATGAACTGAAAAATGTTCAGAAGAAGACCAAAAAAATCCAAACTATACAGTGGCTTCTGAATAAGGAAAGACTAAGTGCACCTATGAGGAAATGAAAGAAATGGCTAAAGAGGTAGTATGACAGAAGAACTATAAAATCGTTAGTGGCTAGGAGACATTCAATATAGAATAGTTACTTTCAATTTCTCTCTTTCTCCCTCAAGAAAACAAAAACAAAAACAAAAAAACTAGGAAGCATCCAATAAAACTTGTAAGTGTATATGCAAAGCAAATAAACAAAAAAAGGTTGCTCATCTCACATAAAAACTATTGAAAAATATTTAATGCAAAGACTACAGCTTTTCCTCTGGTGGTCCCTGAGCCTTAAATCACTGCAGAAGCATTGCTATATTTGCTGTTCATAATCTCTTCCCTTGCTTTTGGCCTTTCTCCAAGGTAGGATTTGAGGACATTTACTCTGGCCTAATAGTTTTTTGTGTGTGGTTTTTTTTGTTGTTGTTGTTTTGTTTGTTTGTTTGTTTGTTTGCTTTTTTCAGTCTAATACTTCATAATTGCTTAGAGGGAAAGGAATAATTTATCTTAAACTGTTACACATGGATTTTTCTTGAATTGATATCAAGGACATTCTTAAAATCTAGGCAGGTGCTTTTGTATCATTTCTTTAAAAATTATCAAATAGATCATTTTAGGATTGATCTTCCTGCAGATGCCAATAGTTCCTGTTAAATTCGATCTTGCTGGAGCAAGACAATTGTGAATTATATTGCTGTTTTTCATTTCACTGCATCACATGCTTGGAGCTGCTTGGTTTTCCTGCCAGTTTAACAACATGAATTTCAGTGATTTCCTTTTTTCTTCTTTGTTTTGCAGTCTTGCTTAACTGTGAGACTAATGGGTATGCTTAACTTTGGAATAAATTAGAATTTATGATCCTAGCTGGCAAGAGAACAGCAAGTTTGCATGAGGTGAAGACATTTGAAATTGGAGATTAGGTGCTTTGCTGAAGCTCAAGAGACATGGTGTTCCAATTGCAACCTGAAGTAATGCTTGGCTAGGTGATGATGGGGCCAGGAAATCAATGTAATTGGGAATTTCTATATGAAAGTACTTGTCCTGTGTACAGCAAGACAGGAACTTTTCAAGGAATTACTGTTTCTAACACTAAAGGTATAAATACATGGATGGTTAGTTTTGTTTGTGTTGTGGAGGTTGTTTGAAGTCCTCACTTTTGCCCTATCTCTTTTCTCATAATGGTTTAGTTGGTGGTAATTTTGCCAATGACTTAAACAGAGCTATGACTATGGATAGTACTGGTGGTATTCATATCACTAAATGTGGTTGCACACAACACAGACAATAAAACTTGAGTTAGTCACCTGAGGCTGCTGAAACATGGGATTGAGTCAATAATCAGTGAAGACTGAGTCAATATAATCAGTGGGGCCCAAGATCTGGTATATCTTACCCTAAAATAAACACCTATAGTTGATGAATTGAACACTGTCCCAAATCCATTGCCTGTAAAATAATCCTTGGGTGACTACCTCTGGTGTATACTCCCACATTATAAATATAAAATAAGGTGACCATAAATCCTGTCTTGGGTTTCCAATTTTACACATTGCAATTACTGCATCAATTACTTGTATATTTACATTGAAGTCAGATGTGTCGTTTACACTGTCAAAGCCAACAGGTTTTAAAGATGCTTAAAATCCTTTGATACCTTCCAGAGTGTGACGGTTTCATTTATTTATGTTTCTTAGAAATAACTCTCAGTTTCTTATTTCTTTATAGCAATTAGCAATATGTTTTAAATCACAGTAAAATTGCTTTAAAATTCTCCTGTAAATACACTTCCATTTAATTAAAAAAAAAATACTAAAAGTTATCAGACAGATCCCCAGCTAGTGTAACTAGCAATTCTTTATTGATTTCATAAGGATACACTCAAGTGACACCAGTGATTGTGAAGGAAAGCATCTGAGGATGGCAGTCTTACATAGTTAGATGCTGTTATACTAATCTGTAAATTCTTTAACTACGTTACAACTTTTCTGTTTGTACTTAGCCTAAGGCAACAGAAATACTTCAGAATCTCCCACTGACTGAGTTATAACAATATAACTTACTTATAGATATCTTACTGATAGATAGTTAAAAATACTTACTGATAGATAGGTAAAAATAATACATCCGGTAACCTCAGATTTGTTCAGAACTGGCACACAGACTTTCTGTAAAGTTGTTAGCACTTTGTAAACTTAAATAGGCAGGACTGAATATTTCATTTCATAGGCTCCTAAGGTTTCTGCATCTTTATGGTAATGTTAAAAATTTTCAATGGGAAAATTAATCTTTTCCAAATTGGTTGTTTGAGTTCATTTTCATCATCTCACTAGCAGAAATAAGTGGTCTACAGAAAGAAGGGTTGAAATGTGATTCTCCCTTGAGACTGATTGGAGAACGACTGCTCTCTATAAAACCTACAGGTGTGGATGCATTTCAGCTAGAAACTCAGAAGAAATTATACAGCATTTTTACACTGCTTTTTTCTTTCTGGGTTTCATAGCCATTTTACTAATTCAAGACAAAATGATGGTACATTTTTGTTTTGGTTTGATTCGGTTTGGTTTTCCTGAAAATAATTCATTTTGTATCAGCATTATTATTATTTTTTTTCCCCAGAGGAATGGTTTAACGCTGCCTAAAATGTCACAAATGCATGTTTATTATCTTACATTTAGTTGCTCTCTTTGTAAAAGTTAAGACATGCAGAATCATAACATCACAGCCTCATGTTGTGGCATCATCTCCCCACTGCAACAATCTGACAATTCTTTTGATGGTTTTATGGTATGATTGGAGCAATTACAATGCTAAAAGATTTGTCCATTCAGGAAAATACCTGGTTGTGAGGAATTCATGTCTATAATCTGTTTTCTATTGTTTTGTCCACTCTAATTTTAAAATTATAAAGGCTTTGTTTTAAAACTCTTAAAAACTAGGAATTTCACTGCTTTCTTGGAAAGTTGTTACAATGCACTGAAGAAAAGGGAAGTGCTTTCACCATTCAGGAGCTTCTGGCTCACATATTTTTTCCATGCTTGTCATACAGGTTTTAGACCATTTTCATTTTCTGCTTGTATTCACTCAATAGTAAATCTATTCATGTTGTTCCCTGATAGTGCAGTAAGATGTACCAAAAGGGCTTCAAATAAAAGAGTAAGTCAGGAACAGATGAGGAAAAACCTTTAAAATATGAATTAGGTCTTTTGTGTATCTTCAGTAGCAGTAGCATGTGTCCTTGAACCATCTGAGAATGAACTTAAGAAATTAGAGAAGCAGAATTCAGAAAACACTTGAGAGAGGATATTACCAATTGTTCATTTTTTTGTTCTAAGCCACTTTTAATTCATCATTTGATGCAAAGCTTACAGTGAAATTTGATATCCTCTATCACTGACACCTACATATGTACTACATATGGATATCTTACATAAAGATTTTTGAAAGTAAATAACTTACCTGTTCATTAACTTTATTTTAGTCATGAGTAATGATGACAGCCACTTCCACTGGTGAACAGCAAGTAGCTTGTGGTAGACAATAAATGTTACGTAAATAAAATTAAAATGGTGAACTATTTCTTGGCTCTGGTTGAGATGAATTTCCAGATAAATTGATATTGAGGTGTCCTCATTCAGGTCAAGCAGAAGCAATCTCTTAATTATATAAGAAGGTAGAACTGTGGCAGTCAGATGATAGGCTTAGGGTCAAACTCAAGCTCAGTTCAACAATGGGAAAATTTTTGTCTGAATTTGACTATCGTGTCAATGAAAAAGACTGTCAACTGTCAAAATATCTTCCATGAGTGACTACATACAGATCCTTCAAGCATCACCATATCTCTGCAGCAGAAGACCAGGCATTTAGGAATAACAGTGTTTTGTGTTTAACTGCAGGCTGCAATGGATTGCAGATCACCTCCATTTACGGATCAGACATTTGACATGAACATAAAAAGTTGGCATAAATTATTAAATTACTGTCATTAATAATCTCAACATTTCCTTAAAAGATTTCCCATGGTTTCTGGTACAATCTTGGAATGTAAAATACTGAAAGTTTTCTCTCTCTAAGGAACCGGATCCTCCTATAGATTTTGAACATTCAGGGTGGTGACAATATAAAATGTGTGACTGTTTTAGAAGAGGAAGAAAATTTGTCTCTCAGTAGAAAATCTGACACAGCTGAGAGAAAAAGCAGATACTGTCTGGCGTAAGGTTTCTGTCGATGCATGTGTCCCTACCTATTTGATGAAGCAAGACTGATACAAGATCATGAGAGTATCAAAGATAAGAATATAACTCATAGGGTCTGTGTCTTCCCAATCCTTTAGTGCTTGTGAAGTACGAAAAGGGGGTAAAACATCTTTACTGAGTCCACCTTGAAAGCTAATATTTCTCAGGCCACAGTTAAATGGACTGCAAATATGCACAGGTGTGTAACACATGAATAGGGTTGACTGCGCTAGTGAAGGGTGTGATGGGAGTATTGTATGCATGTTACTGTTAGCCCAAGCTAAGGAATGTCAACAATATACAAGATATTGCAGAGGTTGCAAGTTAATAAAGAGCTACAAGGTGGCCTTGTATAAAAGAACTGCTTTAACTTGTTGGTTTTTTTTTCCTCGTTATGAGTGTTGATATTCATTTGCATATCATCTGTATCAATTAACTACTAAATGATCTTTACCTATTGATAGTGGAAACAATAACTTTAGCATCAAAGAAAGGGACTGCTTCTCAAAGATTTTATTCTTGAGAAAAAATTTAAAAGAAAGAGCTCTTTTGCATTGTAATCAGACATATGCACTGAACTGGATGAACGGTCTTCTAAACATTAGCAATGCAACCCAGTCCAAAATAAGGATTAGCAAGAATTAAACTCCAGTGCAACGATATGTGATTATACACATGAATAGTGGCAAATGTAATGATTTTCATGTGTGAAGTCACCTGCTTAACAGTTGAAGGTATCTTTTCAGTTCAAACCTGACTTTAACCTTTGCGTAGATCTCAACTTCTGTTCTGCCTGAAATTGTAGATGTGATATAATTAGTGAATGGAGTACTTTGTTGCATGTAAAATTATTCCAAAGCACCATTTCCAAAGTTTGATTACAGAGAAGTTTGAATAATAATTATCAAACGATGCATTGCCAATTTCAACAATACATTGCAAAATAACTTAAGTATCTTTCAGTATATCACTGTAAAATAGAGCAGGGATTATTATTTGGATGTAAGGGAGGGGTCCCTGGTTCAGTTTTTATCTTATCTAGATAATTTCATCCAAAGCTACTCAATAAGCTTTGCATTTTAAAATAATTTCTTTCCATCAGTATGTTATTTTTTGTTAAAATAATTTTATTCACCTCTTGATGAGATATGGTCCAAAGTCCATAGAAATTAATGCAAATATTCTATTTATTTAAAAGGAAGTGCAAACACTTCCCTTTAAAGGACTTACATTTCTCTCTCCCTATTTTGACCTGCTTGACCTTCAAAATGTGGAAGCTGATTACATGACTAGGATGCCTGACTGAAACCTGGAAGAACTGCATTTCTTCTACTGATATGCCTGTGCTGCTTGTGTGACCATGGACACTTCTTTTATTCTCTTTGAATATCCGTTCTCCACCTGAAAAATCTAAACAACAGGTTCTCTCCTGCTTTCTTTTCTCTTTTTTTTTGCTTTTCTTTTTTTCCTTTTTCTTTCTTTTTTCTTTTTTCTTTTTTTTTTTTTTTTTTGTTCTGCTTACATGGGGTGCAAGCTACTTTTTGGAGATTTTCAGTAAAGACCGAATGGCTGGTCATAGTTGGTACTATTGCGTAGAATAGTGCATAGAAAGAAAAAATGAAACCAGATAGGATCACCCACTCTGCATACTTCACTGAGTTCCAATCACTGAGCATTTACAAGAGGTAGTTATGGTTTTGACAGACCAAGCTGAATTCTAAATATACGTGAGAAGAGAGGATGCTCTCTTGTTCTGTCATCCTCCAAAAAACCTCTGTGCCAAAGGTTAAGAGAAGGGAAAACTTTTTCTTTCCCTGTAGACAAATGAAAAAAGCTTTAATATAATAGAGGAACAACTTGTTTTTATTTTATTATTATTATTATTATTATTATTAATTATTATTATTATTTATTTAATGAATAAGGAGAATGTTGAATAAGTCAATCAAACCTTTGCAGAATAAGCACTAAGCAGTAACAGTTCATCAACACCCTTTCCAGTGTTGAATTCAGCTTGAAGATTTTTTTTTTATAAAAAAGAAATCACAAAGCTTAAATTAATAATAACAGTAAAAACATCTTGTGTTTGTGTTGTCCTAAAACTGTACTCAATCTTAAACACTATAACAACCAGAGATTAAGTTTTCTTTTAATTTTCTCAGCCCCTTGGGAGCATTAACCAACCAGATACACAACAGTTCATATCTCAGGCTTAAACTTTAACTCTAGATAGGGGCCTCAAGACACTATTATAATAGAAATAACAAAAAGAAAAGAAAAAAAAAAAGGTAATTAATAATGCTGCTGGGGCTTCTTCTGTTTCAATTTTTCCTCTCCTCCTTTTCAGTATTTAGTAAGAGTCTGCTTTGTATTCTTCCATTTGTGACAGATTGCTCTAATTTTTTTGTGCCCCAATCCTGTTAGCTTTGTTTATGTATAGTCTACCCAAACTTGCCTTTTTTATGAAAACAGATTTCCTTTGTTCTAAATAGTTGAACATGCTTTGTCTTTTGGATGGAAACCTGGGACAGGCTGCTTGAATCTTGAAAGAAAGATCTTACAGAAAGTCCAGTTTAAAGTTAGCAAGGAAGTAATCCACTCCTTTCTTTGCTTTCCCTATGCTTCTTCTTTCTCAAAGAATCACTGATTTAGTTGACAAGGAATCTAAATGTGTTTTCTTCTTTGATTTATACTTAATACCAGTCAACACCTTTTATTCCATATCAAACAATCACAGTTCACTCAATTTCTAGATTATTCTGCACTTGGGTTTTCAAAGTGGTTGTTGATGAAATTGAAGAACAACTTCTGATGGGATCCCACCATCCCTGTTTGTGTATTTGTATTGGATTTACATGGCACAGGTCTGGTAGCAGGGGGGCAGCAGGGGTGGCCTCTGTGAGCAGAGCCCAGCAGCTGCCCCATGTCAGATCAGAGCCAGCTCCAGCCGGCTCCAAAANAAGTTCCCCTGCGGCCCGTGGAGAGGCCCATGGTGGAGCAGGCCGTCCCCCTGCAGCCCATGGGTACCCCACGGAGCAGATCTCCACGCTGCAGCCATGGAGGAGCCCCCATGGAGCAGGTGGATGTGGCCTGAAGGAGGCTGCGGCCCATGGGAGCCCCCGCAGGAGCAGGCCCCGGGCCGGAGCTGCAGCCCGTGGAGAGGAGCCCACGCAGGAGCAGGAGGCCTGGCGGGAGCTGCCGCCCGTGGGGGAGCCATGTTGGAGCAGTTTGGTCCTGAGGGATGGGCCCCGTGGTACGGACCCATATGGGAGCAGTTCTGGAAGAGCTGCAGCCTGTGGGAAGCCCACGCAGGATCAGTTTGGGAAGGACGGCATCCTGTGGGAGGGACCCCACGTGGAGCAGGGGCAGAGAGTGACCGTGAAGGAGCGGTGGAGACGCAGTGTTAGGGACTGACTGCAGCCCCCGTTCCCCTGTGCCGCTTGGGGGGAGGAGGTAGAAGAGGGTGGATGGGGGAAGCTGTTTGTAGTTTGCTTGTAGTTCTCACTGTTCTAGTCTGCTAGTGATAGGCAATAAATTGTATTAATCTCCCTATGCTGAGTCTGTTTTGCCTGTGATGGTAATTGGTGAACAATCTACCTGTCCTTATCGCAACCCTCGAGCCCTTTTCCACTGTATTTTCTACCTCTCTTTCTTCAAGGAGGGGGATTGAGAGAGCAGCAGCAATGGTGGAGTTTAGCTGCCAAGCAAGGTAAAAACACCATAGTATTCCCCCTCAACTCCTTATAGACCATTGATGTTACATCTCAGAACCACACTTTTGCTACTGCTGTAACCCACACAGTATCCTTAAAACTCAAGTATACATCTGACCAGATTTTCAACGTTTCAGCCTGTGGTCAAAGAGTTGAACTGTTCAAGAAGTGTAATTTGGTGCAGAATGCTGTTAAGATGCAGTCTGTGTTGGCTGCATTTATGTTGATTGCTCCACACTGGACACAGAATTTGAGACATTTCCTTGGAGACTGCAAAGACAGGTTTAGGGTGACAGTGGGCAAACCTAGAGAAGAACAGAGATGCCTGACACCCCAGATCATGTGGAAATTAAAATAATGAAAGCCCTTCAGACACCGCCTTGGGTCTTGTCTATATGAGATTGGGAAGGGTGCTATGACTCATATTTAATACAGATTAAATATAATCTAAAGGTAATAAATGGAATCAGACTCACCAGAAACAACAGGTTGAGTCTTGGATTTATTTTAATGTTCTTTGTTCTGAACCAGAGCCTGTACAGTTCTGCAAGAAAGATTTCTCTAATTAAAAAGCTAACAACTGGGTTAAATTGGTTCAGTTATGAGCAAAGTGTCTTGTAAGTTCCTCTCAGAACAAAGGTTTAATATAAACTGTCTTCTGGGTTGAACATCCTGCTAAAACATGTTTGAAATAAGTAATAAATAAACAAAATCTTGACTTCAAAAAAAATGAAAGTAAGGGTTAATAGAGAATAGATAAATAATGCCTTTGTAGATATGATACTTCCCCCTTATACGTTGTGAATAACTGACGACTATGTGTTGATTTGGGGATCTTTATTTTTATTTTATTTTAGTTTAGTTTTTAAGAGGAAAGAAAAGATTTGAGTTGGCTCTGGTCCCATTGCCACGAGGTGGCTGGAGCCCAGCCATCTGTCACAGCTGCTGCTCGCCGTTGCTGCCACTTTAATTGACAATAGACCTAGTGCCCTGCAATAATTGGGGCTCCTCAGCAAGTAGGCAGGTAATGGCACCCTTTTAGCATCCAGCAGTCCCCATCTGTGCACCAGCCCTGCTTGTCCCCACAGCACGGTGGAGCCTGGAGGCCATGCTGCCGGCTTCCCAGGTGGGCAGGGAAGCGTTAGGAAGGCCTCAGGGAAGCCATGCCCACGCTGAAATTGAAAACCTCCCCAAACTCACTGGAAGATCTTAATCCTGTTTCCAGGGTGCACACACAACATCTGCCATTCAGCCCTTGTGTTTATATTAAAAGCAAAAGAAAGAAAGAAAGAAAAAAGCAATTTCCAATATTGAGCACTTTATGGACTATCCCAGTCAGAGTTTCTGTTAAATGACCTCTCAACAACATTTTAAATTAAATGTCCTTTTTTTTTTTTTTTTTTTTCCCCATCACAAGTGCTGCAGACCACCAAAAGCTTTGTTAGAAGAAGTCTTTCCAGAAAGAATTTCTTCAAGACTTGTGCACTCTGTGGGGCAAAGCCAGATCTTCACTGTCATCAGAAAGATCAGCCCTTCCCTTATGCCTTATGTATAACCCTGGTCCCAGAATATTTCATCCAGGTATTTCTCTGTCCCCTACAGGCACTAGCTGGCACAGTATGAACAGCTGATTTGCAAGTTTTGTGTTATTTGATAGTATTCCAAGAGTTGCTGCCTTCTGAAGTGGAAGTAACTCAGGTTTCCACAGCAGGTGCATGCATGCTCTAAAATAAAGGCCTACTTATATATTTAAATTTTTGCAGCCCTTTGGGCCTCATCTAGTGCATAATGAAGTAAACAGAAAGTCTTCAGTTTACTCCAGAGAGATTCAGTCAAAGATTATAGGGTAGTTTAAGGTTTGAGGCAACTCTTTGGGGTTAAATCTCTTTCTTCAATTCTTTCAAACTGAGTTAAAGTGCATATGGGTGTCAGGACTTGGCCTAGTGATTCTGACTAGACTAGAAGGATTGATGATATTGTTTACTTCATAGAAGATAATTTTTGTTTTCTAAGTTATATTTTTAAAAAATACCATTTAAAGTTGGAGTGATTTATAATCCCAGGTAAGTGCTTCCAGACCAGGCCAGGCCAACCGGCCAGCTATCTGGGCAGCCTGTCTCTGGTGGGAGCACTGCCAGCATGACTTCAGATTTTGTCATACCTCACTTTAGCATGATTTGGACCCTACAAAGTTCTTTTCTTCTTTCTTCATCCTTAATAAATAAAAAAATAGCATTCCCAGTTGTATTATCTCACTTCTTGCCCTTTTCTCCCCGAAACAGAAGCTCGATATGCTTTCATACTAACCTTTATAGAGAATTTAACACATGTAATTCCTAATATTAGTGATAGGTTTATTATTGGGAAAATCTGCCTGAGCTAGTGCAAAACTGATTTACCAGCTCTTGTCTTCAGAAGTGTGTTTTTTTGGTTCAGTTTTTGACAGGGTGGTGTGGAGTGATGTTGCACTAACACTAAGTAAATTACTCCAAGGGCAGCTTGTAGCAGAGAAACGGAGTTTAATGGATTTCAATGTTTTCAATCCCTTAACCACATATCAGCAAAACTTCACCTGAAAAATTAATGAAACTGTGAGCTGAGTGGTGGGAATTGTTGAAATGAGAAACACATTACACATGAGTTGTTAAGTTGCCAGAGATGCAGTTGCTATACACTCATCTCTTGAATACAAGAAAAGACGTTTAAGACTTGGCATACAAGTCAGGAAGTATTCCCAACAAAATATAAAATTAGTCAAAATTCATGCAGTTGGAAAATGTTGCTGACATGTGAATTTTTCCTGCAAAAAACAAGATTATGGAGAGAAACTGAGTGCACATACACACCCACACAAGTGCACAGGAAGGGCTGGAAAGATGTTTCTATCTCAACATGAAGAACAACCCATTTTGTTCGGTCCCTGTCTAGTCAGTTTTCTATGGCACAATTTTAGACTTGCAGACATCAGTGCATTTCTCCATCATAGATGTTTCTCAAAGAATTAGTTGCAAAGCAGCAGATCCTGTAATGATTTAAGTAAATTTATTGCAGGACATAAAATAATTCGGCAGGAAAATGGTGACTCCAAAACATTTGTTTCTAGGATGTTGGCTTGCTTCATTTTAAACTGGCTTATTTTATTAAGCTGGTTTACAGTGTCATTTCAAAAGCAATTAACCTAACTGATTAGGGAAAATCTGTGGCAGTGTCACTTCTCAATGGAATGTAACGTGCAACCACTGCAAGGCCATCTAAAGCTCTAAATGTTTGTGAAAATGAGATTGGGATACACTTCTAAATTTTACCTAAGGAGATATATTAAAACCAGATAAACAGACAACATGTGAAAAGGGAAGAGCAGAGGGATCCTGCCTCCCTTTGCAAACTCGGAGCAGCCTTGCATTCCAGACCATCTGCAAGCTGCAGAGCCTGTGCGGGCACATCTGCTCTTCAGCTGCATGCATGGGACACACAGTTAGATACATTTCCTGAAACTTATGGGTTAGGCTTTAGATTTATGTGGCACAGACTTTAATTGCTCAGCGTTTCCCTAAGTTTAGAGCTCTGTTTTCTAATGCACCTCCTATGGGTTACTTATGAATAGAATCCCAACATTAGAGGCAGTTATTCAAAGTAAAAAGCTTGGCCTCTGTCCAGCATCTAAAAAGAAAGAGATTGAGGCAGAACTCATCTCAGATTCCAAAGGTGTTACTCCAGATTTATATGAGTGTAACTGAAAGCAGAAGGAAGTTCATTGTCTATTATGTCAAACACATAAGATCTTTAGACAACGAACTATAGATACCAGGCAAAATGCACTCATATGTTTTGCATCCTATTCATTGAATTTCTTCACTTGGAAAACTTCATAACTTTAAATGCAATGCTCATATACTGTGAGGGGAGCTCGGAATACCTAAAAAAAGATTCTGTGGGAAAGCTTTATGTCAATTCTCACACAGAAATCTATCCAGAGATTGAGATAAGCAATTCATAGATACACAGAGGACTTCAACACTATTTCTAGACCAACTTTGATTGTCAAGTAAAGCAGTCTCACTGTTCTCTTTATATATATATATATATATATATATATTCTATATGCAAAATGAAAGATATCTGTTTCTTCTAGCCAGAGTGACAACTTCACGTACTTCAACAAGTCATCTCATACCAAAGGACGAACACCTCTATTCATGGTATGGAGCTTGTGTTACATGTCTTTCTATACTTGCTTAAAAAATAAGAAGCAACTATTTAGCTCAGCTGATTTACAGGGGAGCAGCTTCACTTGTGGTGTCACCTGAAGTTTCATTAGCATATTGTTGCTTCTTCTAGCTCATTATTAAAGATAAACAATATCACTAGATCTAACACGGAGCCTTGCCATATCCTTGTAGCAAATCCCTCCTGGTTGATTACCAGGCATAGTTGCTTTTCTCTTTTATGTCTTCCCAACCTACCTAGCTTGTTCTCATCTAAGTTCAATTGAATGCCAAGTGGATTGAATTCTCTCACGATACTTTTCTCCCTGAGACACACTTTTTACTACTGATAAATGTCAAAATGGCAATTTTTTTTCTTTATAAAGCAATTGTAAATTTGCCTGCCTCAGGAAAGCTCCTTCACAGAGCTTTGTCTGCAAAGCATCTTTAAGGTACTCAGCTACTGTAACTTGCAAACTTGTTCTGCCTGAAGGAAAAAAATTATGCTGGTCAAGAAAATGCAGATGCTAAAAAATGTAACATTTGCCTTCAGAAGTAACCAAAAGCTTCCTATAATTTTTCCACCCAGCAGTAAAAAGTGCTAATCTGCTCCTGATCCTGTAAGAGGGGGAGGGATATAGTGAGCCCCCAAGTACAGGTAATAAACCCTTCAGTAAGGTTTGTTGCTCTGGTTTTTGTTGAAGTGGTGATGGTACTGTTGGGTGACAGACAGCTCTGGGAGTGAGCAGTGGTCTGGCTAACTAGCTGTATCCACCACTTACTACAGTTCAACGCTTTGCTCAGTGGCAGCTGCAGAAGCCAATCCAGTCAAGAAAATGGAGGGAAAGCACAAGTCTGTGCATATACTAGTATTAAACAGAAGGAAAAAAAGTTATTGTATCATGAGGCCCCTGACTTCTGATTGATACGTACTCTGGGGCTCCCACTGCACCCTGCAAGCATGCTTGAGTGGTCACAGTTTGGTCCCTAACACTTGCTTACATACTGCTCTAGATACTCATCCAACTGAACAAGAAACCTGTCTCGGCAATGGCCATTTTGATATTTTAGAATAAGAGTTAGTTTCTAGTTGATAGGCACCAGTACCTAAGCTCGCTGTACAATTCATGAGGTGTATTAGCTTTCTAAAAACAAAGATCAGCTAGCTAGTCTACTGAAGAAATACAGAGGAAAAAGTTGGTATCGCAGCCCCACCTCGCTGTAGGATTAGGTGATGGCTAAGTGGGGTTACAATAGTTAAGTGCGGTTTTGCAGTTCTAAAATTTGGACTTGGGAGGGTAAAGTAATGGTTAAGTAGTTAAAACTCTTTGTTCTTCTAGCTCTCTTTTATAGTCTTCAGGCTGACTACTGAAGTCTGTCTGTGTTTTGTCATGTAGGTATTTGCACTGTAAAATAAATGTGGATTGTTTAACATTCCCTTCTAAAAATGTGTGTGTGCATGTTCAGTTCCATTAACAATAAGGGTGTATGCTGGGCAGGAGAGACCCTGACCCCAGGAAATTATTGCCTAGCTGCTGTAATGGCAATTGCTTATCTCTTATTTAAATAATCAAGTTAAACACCAAACAAATCTTCTAAACACTGTTTTCTGTTAAGTTCAAAGAAAATGTGGGGAGAATGAAATACAAATCCTGCACAAGAACAATTACAAAAAAAATCCCTCAAACCCTCCTTCAATATCCTGCTGGCAAGCTGTNAAAAAAAAAAAAGATTAATATTTAAAAAAAAGAGCAAACCAATTATAAACATGATATGTCCTATCTTCCAAATGCCAACTGAAAGGCTAGATTCCTATCTACATAAGATTAGCAGGAAATTTAAATTATCATTTATTGTGGGGTAAAAATTAGTTTAGGATAAAAGCACTTCCATTTTGAAACAGCAGGGTGAAATTGGAACTTGTCTGTTAATTACGCCACTGGAGTTTCATGGCAAAAGTTTTACTATCTTCTTGTTTTTGACCTTCTACTAACTAAACTGGCTTTACCTGTGTTTGGATGACTGCTAATATACCACAGCTCCACTGTACCACCAGATCTCATTCACTAGAGAATATTGCACATTCTCTATAATAATTCTATAAGACTCTAGAAAGCATATAATAAAAATATATCATGTTATTGGGTTTCTAAGACCAACACAACAGTTAAGGAGCACTAACAGTATCAATAAAGTCAGATGTTAGTGCAGGTTTCTTTTTTATTAAAATAGTCATAGGATAAAATCAATATGTACAGTAACCATGTGCTGTGATCAGTATCTCGACTGTAAAGTTCTTACATCGTGGTAATTAGGGCTCTGAATGTGATCTGAATAGGGTAAGTTGACACTAACTTACATTCTGATGGTCAAAGAGATATGATGGTATCTCCTTTACAAAGAATTAAGTAACACTCCAGTGTTTATGTGCCCATCTGAAAGAAGCCTGGTAAGGGGGAATAAACACTTTTAAATTCTCTACACATTTAAGACTGTTTTTCACTCAATGAAACAAAGCCTAGTTGTCTATATTGTTATTTTACAATGATATTGTTATTACGTTTTGGAAATATAAAATCAATTTTGCAATCAAAACTAGAGAGACAAAATACTGAAGGTGAGAGCTTTTTAGTAGCTGCCATTCAAACTTTGATTTTAAAAGATCCTGCACTGTTTCTTAATCTGCTATATAGATTTCTTCTGGTGTATAAGCAAAATCAGAAAATATTTTAGCTGTCTAATTGCTATTTGGCTACTGCTTCGGAGAACCAGTGGGAAGAAGAAGCCTGCAGGATCCTGGCTTTAGTGTGTCTAGGCTTAAGATACTGACCTGCAAAACAGCAATGCTACTGTATTTTTTCCTAATGATCAGGATCTAAGGCATAACATTACTGCAGCAGGCAGCTAATTTAGAAGAGAGAAAAAAAATAGAGACTTAAAAGATGAATATTTAAACATAGCAGCAGCAGTTAGGATGAAAGACCCACATAGTTCAATCTACTGCCTCTAACTCTCACTTAAGAGTGGGTCTGAAACAACTCGTCAAAGTCCCAGATAGTAGTCCATGCAGCCTGGTGTCTACAGTTACTTAATATTGTGCAACCCTAACATTGTGTTCCCCACGTTTTCCTAAGCACCCATTCTTATGCATTCATGCACATGTGGCAACCCTGCAAACAGGCATCTACCTCTCCCTCAGGGCTTCGTGGTGGCACAGATTTCACCTTTTGTGACTATGGCTAACATTAGTGACTGCCTGCAGGAAGATTTACAGAACTCCTACAGAAAGCAGGTAACCCAGATTCTGGGTTCTTTCCAGCCTGGAGACCAGATTCAGGTGAGATTTGCATGAAAACAATACCAACCATTAAGTGATATTTCAAATAGGAGTGCTCTCTGTCTGTCCATGACTGCAGGCATAAAAGAGTCAAAACTAGAATAGATAGGACAGAGGCTGAAACTACATTCTAATGAAAGGAGGAGGGAGCTTTGGACCTCTTGATGTGATTTATGCAGGTATTCCAAGACCCGTAATCCCTTCTATACAAGCTAAAATCCTTCTCATCTAAACTTCCTCTGTTTCCATGATTCATATTCTAGTTGCATAGCGCTTCAATTTCCAGAGAAAGAGATGGGCTACTGTGGCATGCCCTAGTGCAGGTGTTACCTAACTTTTCTCCAATGTGAATTTAGGTATAAGGGAAAGTAAGTGTTTGTTAGAACATGCATTATTTTTCAAGAGGATGATACTTGTAACTGTATTTTCTTTCTCCTAGGCACATCCCCAGTGAGCACATCCTCAGGATAAAAGTATGTAGTACCAAATATCTCCCTTTTGCCTTAGATGCTTAATGAAGAGAATCAGATACCTAGACTCCAGGGCTCAGGTTACTTCTGTGATCTAATAGGGCATCACTACATCTGGTCTAAAACAACTAAAGAATTATGGGAAGGAAGAATTGAAGAGAGGGAAAGAAACCATCAATTTTGTTAGAAAAATTGTGAAGAAATGGAAAGTGTGTTAAAAGAGGAAGAGGAAGGAAGGGTTTTTTTTTTCATATGCTGTTTTAATAGCAAGTATGTGAATTTTGGTGTAGTCTGTGAGTGGGACAGAAGGAATGAGAGAAGTGAGAGGTACTCTGGAATTATGAATTTTATAACAGAAGTTGCCAGTAAAGCAGGAAAAGAGGTGCAAGAAGATAAGTTGCTGAGGTTTTGTCATGCATACTCTAATTTCAGTAACACATGATGTAGTTGTTAGAAAATACTGTGGAACTGGAAAGAATCTGTGGGTGCCAAGAAAGATATAAGAACTGTTAGCATAGATGTCATGAGCAAGACCTCACTGTCTGTCAGGAAGCAATATAAACAAAAGGGTAAACCAGTAACACCTGAGGAACAGGGGGGAGGAAGAGAAGAGGGGGAAGAGGATTCAGTATGACGTTAAGTAAGTAGGAAAAAAACTGAAAAGGTACTTACTCCACAAAGAGCTAGCTAAGAGGAGCTGGGAAGTGATCTCGGAAGAGAGATTGAAGATAACCATAATGGGAGACTGTTTTACAGGTAGATAATAAGAAACTTTTTACTTTTATAAAGGTAAATTCAATATAGTGCATAGATTAGAATCAAGGCTAGAGGGGAATGAGGAAGGAGTCAGAGGATCATGTTGTGTCTTCAGACAGAGAGAGCCCATTCACATCAATGCCAAAGAGACAGGGACAGGGGACAACATGGAGAGGTGGATGAGATGCAGCAATGACAAAGGGACCAAGAAGATATAGATAGGCAAGGGAGAATGAATAGATAAAGGAAATGGTTGATAATGAATCAAGAGCAAAGAAAAAAGAAGGACATTTGAACTGAGAAATAAGGAGATGTGGTTGAGCTGAGCCATTTGGGAATGGCACTGGAATCTGAATAGGACATATTAAACAAAATAAATAAAAATAAGAGAAGCAAAAGTTGTAGAAATAAATAACAAAGGCACAGATAGTCTGTGCACGAATGAACCTGTCAGTTTTACTTTATGAGATGTCGGCAAGATCTGAGACTAAGAAAAGAAAAACTGAGTTGTAAAGAGTTTTTGAAAACATCATTAGTTGGGAGAGAACATAAATGAAACCTGAAAATCTACTCTGTAAGACAGAAGAGATGGAATTATAAAAGTTGCATTCATAAAGAGTATTAGACTTCAGGAATTTTCTCCAGAGCATTCAGCAGATCAAGAGTGGGAGCAAGCGGTGCCTGCAGGGCAAGTCCTAAGAAAGAAAAAGTGGAGCAAGTTGGATCTAAAGACCCATATGGTCAGATGAAGACTGGGGAAGAGCTCTGGGCAGAAGCAGCTTAGGAGCTTGAGCATTGGGTGGGCAGGAGTTAAGTTTAGAATATGTTGAAGTCAGAATGAGTGACAGACTGAAAAACAAGTTTGGCAAGGGAATAGAGAGGCAGAACATGAGAGCACCAGGGTTAAGACTGGGCAATGGAATACTCTACAATGGAAAAAAAAAACAACACAGAGTGCATCAAAGACAAGGTCATAAAAAGGAGTCTGATGTGGGGCAGGAGAGCCAAACTAGAAAGCATGTGTACTTTCAAAGAGACAAATTTTGTGAAATGTGGCTTAAATTTTGAGAGTTCCATTTAAGCTGAGCAGTTCTGCAGCAAACAGATTTCCTCACCTGCCTTCATGCTTCTCTGATTTCCCAGAAATCTTTTCTTCTTTTTGGAGAGCTATGATGACTGCCTCCCCAGATACCATTAATGTATGTAATCACCCTCTAGTGCCTTTCATCTAACTTGGCAAAATGTACATTTGAAAACCTGTCACAAATGGGCCGGTTTGAAATGATGCTGTTGTGCATAAAAATTAGTTCTCCTGCCCTTTGGCTGCTGAACAAGAAAATTGATTTTTGTGCATTATGCAATGAATTTAAATGGTATATTTGAGACAGATTTGTAAACATAGGACTTTGTAAACAGAAAGACTGGAGGGAATCAAACATAACCAAAAGCAATAGAAGCTATTTTGCCAACCCATTAAATCATTTTTTACTGACTGTTGCCCATCATGTTGTTGGACTAATGTGCAGCTTGTCTATGTGTTTTATGAGTTCATTAGAAACTCTGCTTCAAAATGCAACTGGTCACTGCTACAGCTTCCATTCCTCATGACGGCTTTAAAGGTGCTTCTGGTTACAGTACTCAGGCCATATATATATAGTGAGTGCTTTTGAAAAGGCAAATTCCTGTGCTGTCATCCAAGCAATCAAAACATTCTTTGTTTGCGGAACGGTGCTGGAAGATGGAGGCGAGGGGAGAGGAGAGGGGGAGATGTTTGGAGAACCAGTGGTTGCTACTGATTGGTGTGGCCGCTGCTTTCCAATCCCCTACATACTCAAGCTTTGTGTAAAAATCCAGTGTTCAAGGTAAGGTAACAAACTCAAAGAATATGGACCTAGCCGTGGTGTTAAAGCATTTCCTGCATGGCACATCTCCTCCTTGCTCCGCTACCTGCACAAAGTCCCCACAGAGCGCTCAGAGGGAGTGGCAGGAGTGCAAGTACTGGTGCTACACCATCAGGGATGACAAATTAAACACTAATGTGTTTGCTAGAGGCTCAGTTGCTGGGCTGGGGTGGCAGATAGGGTAACCCCTCTGCTTTGTGACCTTTGCTTCTTTTACTAGGGGTGGGAGCAGAGAGGTTAAAAAACAAATACTCTGCTTTTGATCAGCAGTGCGACACTGTGCTCCAGCCCAGCCACCTGTGGGGGGAAGAAAACTGTTCGAGCTTTCTACCTTCTCCATGGCAATACGCTAAATGCTTTCTGCAGCACAGGCATTAATTTTAAATGGGATTAAGATCCTCTGTGACCAGGAGCAGGCTCTTTACACTGCATGGTTTTATGTCTTGCAAAGATCAATCGATCTGAAATGAGATTATTTTCTCAGAAAATAAGCAAGAAATTATGTATTTATTAGCAATTCATCTGACTGAAATATTCTCCTACAACCACCAGCTTCTCTCTCACTAAGCAAAGCAAATAAACTATTAATTCTCCTTTTTTTCCTCAGGGTATGTGCACGAAAAGCAGTTGTAGAAGTTCATCAAGCTGTTGTTTGTTCCTGACGGAACCAGAATCTCTGATGAATGCTTCATTATTATTTTCATCCCACAAGGAAAAAATGTCATTTCCGGCAGAGTTTACACTCCTTTAAATGACACTATTTAGAACCCTCCTGTTGCATATTTGTCTAGGTCACAGGTCTTCTCTTCCTAACCTTTCTGAAGTCTGGTACCAAGCATTGTGGAGAAGACCAGGTGACTGGCTTGGATCCTAATGTCCCCACTTCAGATACTATTTTAGAGCGCTACTATAAGGTGTGCCAAAGGCCTCAGCTAGAACAACAAATAGCTTCCCACATAAAGACAGGTCTCCATTACCCAGAACAGATCAGTTGCTCTCAGTGTGACTGATGAAGCTGAGGTGAAAGTACAAAAAACAGAATGATGCTAGCTCAATATTTTAATTTTGGTAATTAAAGTGATCTATTGCTGTTTAACTAGTAATTCCAAGAACATCAACACAGAAGACAGGGTAAAAAATGTTGGTTACAGCATTGTTTATGTAGCCCGATTTCAAGATGAAACTAGCTGTATGTAGTTTGCAAAACATTGGCATTTCATCATCTTTTATTTATGGAATTCATTAAAATGTGAGACATTAATATACCATGCACAAAAGAAATCCTATAAACTATTCTGCTTCGTATCATCAAACCCATCAACCATACGGTAGTAGATGGCTTGGAGGAACACCTCGTATTCCAATGATGAGCCCCTCATCCCTTACGGACAGTGCATGTGCCTCAGCAATGGTTTTTCAAAGAACGCCCATTTGTTTCAGTGGCACATCAGGACAAGCCAAGTAGAGCTGCAAATAAGTGGTAGAGAGAGAATTCACCACCTGCATTTTGGCTGTTACATTTTAGATGTAGTATTTATTTTTATAAGCCCCTGGGGGAGCAACTCTCCCAGATGCACACTATCTGCATAATCATCCAATTTTAGAGAGATTAAATATTCATATCAGGCTTCTTGAGTTGTGGTAATGTCCCTCTGGGGGTTCTGAGGATCCAGGAAGAGTTTCACCACTGCATAATGACTGGTGTCGGTTGTTCGGACTGTCAGGGTTAGTCTGTCTCCCATCACAGCCTGTTTAAAGACAAGATCTTGTGAACTTCTGAGAATGGTGTTCCCCCCACCCCCCATAGGAGGAGGCAACATATTATGAATTCAATAACACAAGATAGTTTGAAGATGACCAGACCTGCACAAAGGCTTTTGGTACACCTGTACACTGAGATTTATTACCTGTTGGTTTAGTTTAGACCCATCTAGCAACATAACTAGCTGAGTTACATGAGGCTAGTTGAATAGATGAGGCTGAGGTGAATAACAGGTCAAATTCACGGATATAATTAAATTAAATAGAAACATTTATTGAACGAGTGGAAAGAATTTGCTAAGAGGTATGGATGTGCTTGGTAACATCCTTCCAAAGTTTCTTCTAGGATTTTTTTATTATTTTTTTTTATTTTGTTGTTGTTATAGCATTTGAATATTGAGGGTAATTTCATTTTAGCAGTTAAAACGGGGGTGAATGTCTTTAATGACAGGAAAAAAAAGATGACATTACATACCAATTTTAAGTCCTGAAATTTCATTGGGTCAGTTCATTGATTATATTATGCAAAATGGAGATATTACTCTATTTCATGTATTTTAATGTCAAGATGTGTGGGTTTGTATAGAATACAATTGATTCATTGACATTTGATTTTCTTTTTATGTTTACAGTTTTGCATCAATGTCACAAATTAAATGTGTCTTCACATTGTGTTCGTTGGTATTGCAACAAAGGTGCTACATAATGTGAAATATATGTGGTTAGATATTCAGGTGAAGGAGATAAATGGCTAAATGACTATTTTTACATCTTGCTGGCTTTGATTTGCTCTCCTGCATACAGTCACCTTCTGTAAAGCACTGTAAAGTAGAAAACTTACAGAAGTTTCTCACCCAAGATCTTCAGGTTAACAATTTGACATTGCATTTTTATTAGGAATAACATTACCCTAAATGTCCTTAATTATACTATCTTGTTCATAGGAAAAGAAGCAAGAGTCCGTCCATTGTCAAGCATCTTGTGAAATGGGTCACTGCAGAGCTGTAATGTTACCAGTGGTGCGTTAATGCCATAATACTGTGTCACGGAACTGTACGAAATAATCCCAAAAGGGACATCTGACATTCTGCAGATGCTGTCCAAAAAGTTTTTAAACCTTCAAGGACGGAAAGTCTATAACCTCTCTTGACAATATATTCCAATGGTTGACTCCATACTGATAGAAATTTTAGATTTGTTTTCTTTTGCTAACAGCCAAAATCTCCTTTGTTTTGATTTCTTTTTTGTGTTATTTATTTATTTATTTATTTATTTCCCTGTTCACAATGTATCTAATGAATATATATAAATACCTGAAAGGACCATACAAAGAGGATGGAGCCAGGCTCTTTTCAGCGGTAACCAGTGACAGAAAAATCATAGAATATCCCGAGTTGGAAGGGACCCACAAAGATCATCGAGTCCAACTACTGGCTCCTCACAAGGCCACCCAAAAATCAAACCATGTGTCTGAGAGCATTGTCCAAACACTTCTTGAACTCCAGCAGGCTCAGTGCCGTGACCACTTCCCTGGGGAGCCTGTTCCAGCACCCAACCACCTTCTCAGTGAAGAACCTTTTCCTAACATCCAACCTGAACCTCCCCTGTCATAGCTCCATGCCATTCCCTCGGGTCCTGTCGCTGTCACCAGAGAGCAGAGATCAGCGCCTGCCCCTCCGCTCCCCTCGTGAGGAAGCTGTAGGCCTCCATGAGGCCTCCCCTCAGTCTCCTCTTCTCTAGGCTGAACAAACCAAGGGACTTCAGCTGCTCCTCATATGTCTTGCCCTCTAGACCTTTCACCATCTTTGTAACCCTTCTTTGGACACTCTCTAATAGTTTTATGTTCTTCTTATACTGTGGTACCCAAAACTGCAACACAGTACTCCAGATGAGGCCACACCAGTGCAGAGTAGAGGGGGACAATCACTTCCCTCAAAAAGAGATAATGGGCACAAACTGGAACACAAGGAGTTAAATGGGAACCATATGAGTTGCTAGATTCTTCTCACAGTAAATGCGTACGTAGTTAAAATTTCTCTAAATTTTCTACTAAGTCTGGTCTTCTGGATCATTTCTATAGTTTCAATAAGCCTTATCCTCAGAATATTTCTTATGTATTGCTCCAGCCATGATAACCTCTTTATCCTTGTCACTGGGGAGGCCACCAGTTAAAGTGCTCCCTGCTGAGTATCTACTGTCTCTTGGGTTGCTAGCATGGTACACAAAGTTCTGCTCTCCCAGGTTCTTCTAAGTCTCTATGTCCTGTGTAGAAATTATGTTGGATTACAGATATTTTTCAGGAATACTGTCTCTTCCTACAGCTTTTCCAGATATTTTATATGTTCTGTCAGCAAGCAGACTCTCCATCTGGCAGGATACAAAGCTGGAGCTACAGCAGATTCATGCCTCTCACAGATAGTGGCAGACAGTACCATCAACTGCCCAGTACCTGACGACTTCACATTGGTAACATGAGAATATTTTGCTTTTGTAAATGTAAATTTTCCTACACATAAATGCAAATAAACATGGCATTCATCATAACAAAAGTTTTTCATAAATATAAAGTTTGCTTTACATTTTATACTCAGAATAGATTGCTAATAACTGTAGATAGAACATTAATATATTTTCCAACTTTCATGTACTTCTCAATTCTTTTTTATCAGATTGAAGTAAAAAACTTTTATTTTCCCTTAGTTCATCTTATTTGGTGTCAGAGAACAGCAAGGGCAGACTGCTCTGCAAAGGATGCTCAGGCTGACAACAAAGCTGGTAAGACAGTGACATTGACAAGAGTAGTCCGACAATACTTGAACAAGGAGAGCATGTCTGGTGACAGTGTCCATGTAAGACACAATCCAGGAATGGCCAGGCATGACCATGGTGATGAGACAGGTCCAAAGTCAACCCAGGGAGCCAAGACAACAGGTCAAGGGCAGCATGCAGATCAGTGAAGTACATGGCCAGACACAGGCATGGCTGTAGTATAGCTCATGCAAGGACCAAGGATGAGAGCTGGAGCTTAAATGCATCTTTCTAGTGCCCATGAAGGCTTCCCAGAAAGCTTCAAGTCTGGATGGCTGCTCTGTCAAAGCTGACCTTGAATTAGCCCAGCCTTGGGATGTGTGGGGGGAGGAAGGGGCATGATCGTAGGGCCCAGACAGCAGCATGCTTGGGATGTACCTCTCCAAATTCAGATGTTTAAAGGATAGATGTGTATATCAGAGCTAATTGTCTTGATTGTCTCTACAGATAATAAAGAAGAACTGGCATTATTCAGAAAAATTCCTTTTACCTTCAAACAAGCATCTAAAACAGGCAAGAAGAATTCTTCTCCAAAAGTGTTTTTCTCCCATTGTATGTGAAGGAATGTAAGCTGGTTATTTCATATGTAGACATCTGTATTATAAACATTTATATTTAGTTCAAATGAATTGTATGTTATATGTTACAGGTTATTTCTCAAAAAAAAAAAAAAAAGTAGAAGATTTTGGATCTGTTTTTATTCTTTATGAAATGAATGCAGAAAGTAAGGGAGAGAGAGACATCCCAGAGTGGCCAGTTTATAGGGTAACAAATCTTGGCTGTATATGGATAGGCATCACATCCAATTGATATTCAGACATTCAAGTTTTATAGGCTTCACCTAAAGAGAATACCTCCGTCACTCAAATGTCGGCTTACTGAGAACATTAAGTAGTCTCAGAAGAGTGGATTTTTTTACCACTAAAGAATAAGTTTACAAACTCCAAAAAAAATAACATTTGAAATTGGTTAATCATATACATTGCGATGCAAAAGAAAATGATTCACTTGGAACTGGTTTTGAATAGTTAACAAATTAAATAAAGAGTGGGATTTCACAAAAATATTGGCATGTTTGCACATTTGGTAAAATATTTTTTAACAGTTAGGAAATGTTGCAGTGTCTCAGACTTGGATGCCTAAAGCTAATCATCTCATTCATATCTTAAATAAAAGTAGATTAAAAACAAACAAACAAATAAAAAAACACTGACTATACTCAAATACTAGAAAAGCTTCTAAACACACTTTTGAAAACCAAACCATTTCCTTAGGTTTCTGGGCTGGGTGGGGGAGTTAGCTAACAATTTTGGGGAAATTGTGAAAAAATGGCACATTAAGTTTTGTGTAAACATACTCTTGATATGGCATAGCAGCTTACAATGTGGTTTAATTGTCTTTGCATTTTGCTTCGTGTTAACTTCATAGAGTGATCAAATACAGCAGGTCATGATGCAAAAGAGGAAACTGCTATTTTCTAGTTAGAGTTTCACCAATTCCACATCATGAGATGCTGCTTGTTCAACACAAAAGGAAACCAGCAGATGGAAGCAATGAAAAGCAGAATCCTTTCTGCATTCATTGGCAGCTTGTGTAATTTACTGACTTTCCAAATGTATAATAAACATTACCACAGCTTCCACTCCTCCTGTATCAATGGAAGTTGGATGAAGTGTTCTCCATTTCAGTGCAAGGGGGAAAGAAGTAAAAAAATCTGGACAACTCAAAATAGGACATGCTGGTTCTATTTCTACAAGTCAAAATCAGATGTTTCAGCTTCCATACTTTATATGTAATTAAGCTTAGTATAATTACAAACTACTAAGATAGCTACTTTGCTCTGACCATACAGAGGAAAACCCTTGGAAGGAACTAGCTTAATTCAACTGAAGAGAAAGGAGTCAAGTTCCTGGTTGACTAAACAGTTGAGCTGGCATGGTAGACTCTTTTCTGCTAAACAGCTCTTTTTCTTTGATCTTCATGTGTTTATTTACAATTTTTAGTAATATAAGTCAGTAAGACAGTCAGATGCAATGTATAAATTATGAAAACTAGGATTTTGGTGAAATCTGTTTTCAAAGAAATCTACTTAGATATTGCTAAAATAAAAACAAAGATATAATATTTTATTCAAATCTTTAAGCTCTGAGACAGATCATCAGCTGATACAAATTAACCTCCTTTCTATGTCCACAGTGAAACTGTAGATTTTAATAATTAGTAAATTAAATGAGAAATAGCAAAAGAAGAGAAACAAAAAGTTTACACTGAAATTTTTAAGGCCAGCAGGCTAGTGGAACAGCAGACAGACTATTTAAATATGACAGTCTATTTCTAGTCTAAGTGTAATTAAAATCTTCAATGTGAGTATTCAGTTATGGCACCTATATTTTACTGGTAGCAAGTAAAACTGTTCAGGAAGAGTTTAAAAAATGTTTGAAATTTATGTGCAATTCATTACCACATTTCTACCAGCTGGGATGTAGCCATGTCTGCTTTCAGTCTCACACCAAAGCATGTTACATTGCTCTGATTTTTATACAGGATGCAAAATTTATAATAATTTGGAACATATCAGAGACTGGAAAGTATTCAAGCTACAGTGGCAGTGAGATGACACTTGATGCACTGGTTACATTTAGAGGGAAATGGGAGAAACTGAGCAATGGGTTTGTTATGCTCTGGATCTCTTCTTTCTAACATGCTCTGGTGTACCTCATATCCACAAAAGCCTTGTGATCACTCTCTCTAACCACTATCCTGTCTTCCTTCACCCCAAGCTAAAACAAGCTGTATATTCAGCTCTGTTTATTTTTAGAACGACTCTGAGTCCTGTCTATTCTGGTTTTGTTTTCTTTTTACTTTCACACTCCAATAAACCTAACCCACTTTCAATGCACTAAGACAATTTAACCTGTCCATACAAGGACTTAGTGTATTTTAGTGTAATGTCTTCCATTTGTACTTTTTTTTTTTTTTCAAATGAACCATATGTAGTCAAATCTTGACAACAGTAAACCAACTTTGTCTTCCCAGTCTGTACCAAATTGCACAAACACAACAGAACCCAGAAGAACACCAAAACATTAAAAACTGTCTTATTTATGAAAATAGATTTTAATGTCCAATACGCTTTTTTAATTTACAGAATTAAAGTGTGGAGGCTTTTTCAAATAGTATTCTCAAGAGTAACACATTTCAACATTCTTTTGAAGGAAGTTTATATCCTGACAATTCCCTTGAGGGGAGTTTGGTTTTAGAGTTTGGGGGCTTTTTTGGTTGTCGTTGTTGTTATTGTTCTTTTGTTGTTGCTGTTTCTAACAAAGTAGCTGTACCTTTAAGGGGGGCAGTGGGGAAGAAGAGGAGGAATTGTCAATATGGAAAACACTATGCACTTCATAGAGGGAAAAAGTTCATGGTGATTCAAAGACTCGTTTTACCAAGTCCTTCTACTTCTCTTTCAGCACCTGTGTCTTCCTACCACCCCTGTGCGATCTTAGTTCTTTCCAGACACCTCTCGTCAAGGTCATTCAAATCCCCTCTATTCCCTCTCCATCTCAGTCCTATTTTCATCTCACTGTCCTTGTCCTGTCAGCCCATGACTGCTAACCTTGTAAGACACTCACAGCTGCTTCTTCAGCACCACCCAATTTTGGGAGTAAGAAAATGGACTATCTCTATATATTTCTACAATAACTTTCTCTCTTTCTGTCTTCTCCCCCAACAGTTCTCTAAGAAATATTTGTAATGACAAGTAGCTCAGTAAAAAACATTTCTAAACAAATTAATCAAATCATTGAGAGTTTGGAGTTGCAAAGAGTTAAAAAAATGGTATTTCCCTGGAGTTTAATGACGAGGAATTTGTGAGACTTTTACAAATTTATTTTCCAATTTGGAACAAAATTCTCACAGAAAAATGTTTTGCAATGATTAGTAGTGAGGCGACATACAGAATTTATGGAGAATCTGTTTTATTCTGGGGCAGCAGACATGACTGACTGAAAAGCTTCTGACGAGTAATCTCAAAACACTTTCCCAGACATTCGCTATTACAGCAGCTTGGAAGGATGTACTGACATTCAAATGTACATGTCTGGGGTACCTAAAAAGGAAAGCAGAAGAAAATAAACACATAGCAAAGTATCTTAAGCACTAACAAGAACAGGGTGTCATGGCCACATAGTATTTCCCAGAGCTGGTTTTTGGGAGAACCATGACCGACTTTACAAGCCCTGGGCCTATAACAAAGCTGGTGTTTTATTTTAATTGTGGATATGAATGTGTTTCATTTATTCTTTTAGTGGCTTCAGGTTCATATTGGTCACCAGGGCCATAAGATATGTACTATGGGTTATAATGCGCCCTGTCTTTTGTTGCTTTTGGAGTAATCAGAAGGTTGCGCATGAAGTGTATTATGCAAAAAGGAATGGTGTTCCTACTGCTGTATTACCAAAACCTGTGGTGAGTGTTGCTTAGAACACCTTGTGTTTTGTACTACTGTGCTACTATGACTCCTCAAACAGACAAGATTACACTCCAAACCAACTGCTTGAACAGGAGCAGTATGCAGTGTGTGTTCTCTGTCATCTCAGCTAATAATGCTGCTTTACCTCTTGGTACCAAGAGAGTGCAACCTGCAGATCCAGACCATATACTTTAGATACCTAAGTTAGATACAGCAATGTTTGAAACATATTTTCTTCACCTCAGCAGGGCTGTTGAAGTTGTCTAAATTTTATGACAAGGCTCCAACCCCCCCAAAAAACTTTATAGTAGTAGTTGTAAAGGCAATTTGGTCTGTTCCTGAAGTGGTTATTAAAAATCAGCTCCAGGAAACTGTATTGTTTCTCTTCTCTTGGGACTACGCAAATTCTCCATTGAAAAGGCTTTCCTCTAGAACTGCTTGTTATTGATTTTATAGTATGTCCCTAACATGAATTTCACAATATGGTACTCTGGGATATGTTTCTGGTTATTAGTCTTTGGAGTGTTTATACATTTTCCTTGAAGAGAAAACAGAAGCTCTTAAGTGAAACCAAGGCCTGCCTTGTGCTTGCTGAAGCCCTAACCACTGGGCTCCAGTCCTGTGATCCTTCTCACTCACAGGCTTTCTGACTCAGTTTCTAAGGCATGCTGCAGTGAGATGATAGTGAGGCGGTGCACAGGGGACTGAGAAATGCTAAAGAGCAGCATACAATGTCAGCTTGTTTCCTCCAGGGCGAGAAAGTGTGGGCAAGTTGCAGTCACTGTCTACAACTGCTTGTGCTAGCTCATGCTAGCTAAACTCAGCTGCCTAGGCTCTAGCTGTTCTTACTTGATGGCAAGGGTACATTTCATCTAACCAAGAGGCTAAGAGCAACCATTTTCCTCCAGTAATTATAACTGCTTTTCTCCACCCTGAATTAATTTAACTTAAAGGATAACACAGAAGTCTAGGGGAAAGTTGCCTTCTCTAAAAGTTTCAGAAACACTTAATTGGACCATCTTACAAAAGGAGAACTAGTGTTCCTGCTGATCTAAAACAAAGAGTGGACAAGAGTGCTTAATGTGCAAACTGAAGAAACAATTACTGTTGTATATGTTGAGAAAGCTTTGGGGTTTGATTTTGCTGTTGTTGAAGGGCCCTATCTAAAGTCATAAAAGTCAAGAAAGTCATGGATCAGAGTGACAGATTCATGAACAAGCTAGCAAATCTTGGTAGTCCATTCAGTACTCTACAGTGATTCAGTTTCTGTGTGTCTGCTCGTGTGTATTATCATCTTAATTGTTGTACATGAGACTATATAATATATTCAGTAAGGCATGATGCAGGATAATGAAACTAAGTGTAGTAAACCCTTTCATTACAGAAGCATAAGCCTCTTCATTATATTGTCATAGGAATAGATTTGTTCTATTATAATTGTTTTTATATTTACCAAAAAAATCTCGAATATATTAAGCTTTAGTACACTCATTAGATTGTACTTTATGGTACCTGTATGTGTGATTTTATTTCTGTTCACAGCTGGCAGATGGTGTAGAGCATATAGTTCTGCTATTAAGAGCTGAAGAATTTTAAAGAGGTAAGTACAACTGTGTGGTCTGCTCTTTGTTGCCTTTCCATTGTGTCTACAACATTGGCCTGTCTTCTTCCTTTCTTTTTTTAACTTAGCTTAACTTTACCCTTTTCTTTTAATTAGCTTTTTTTACTTACTTTTATTTTTTCTTTAGCTTCTTTAGCACTTTATGTCCACTGTACTACTTCCAATGAGCCAGCATTAACCTCCTAATATTGCACTAGGTTGTGTGTACTTGAACACACTGAACTTCCATCTGTATTTCACTTCATTAACTTCACTGGATTGTAAGAACATATAGAATGAATCATGCTCCTTTGAATAAACCTATGGACATAAAACCAAGTCACAACAGGGTAGACAAGATTAAGAATTTGCAGCTTGTTAGTCAGTTACTCAGTAATGAGTGACCAGAAGTGTATTCTCATTATACAGTTAACTTGTAGTCTCTGTCTTCAACCATTTAATAAAAAGCAACTGATCCACTGGTAATTTGTACCCTAGAATAGCACAAATCAATGTGTATAACAAAAGTGACTTTAATAATTATGCAAAACAGCTGGTTTTGGTGAATCTTAAATTTAAATAAAATAGAAGGTATATATGTTGCAAGATATGATCTTCTCTGTGAAAGATATAATTGACAGACGAATAGAATATTCTGCTTTTCCACAAATGAAAAAAAGTGAAATAAAAATGCAATAGAAAATATAAAACATCTGAGGTTAATCATTACAGAGTGTGTAATAATATAAGTGTGTAATTACAATACTCCTAGTATTTCCTGGGAATTAATTCTATGATAATTTTATGAATTATCATAGAATTATATTATCATACTCATAATCAAAATTATGGTCTATTATTTATTACCAGTAAACATGTTACACAGTAAAATCCCTTACAATTATTAACAAAAGTAAATACATATATGATATCATACTTTGAAAAGAAGGGATAATAAAAGGCAAATCTTACATTTTTAGCCTGAAGAGTTTTGCATTTGTCATGATTAGATTATTATCACCAGAGATTACCTTCTGAGGGCTATAGCTCTACCTACTGTTGGTCCTAAAGAAGACCGGAATGAAGAAAAACAACATGTTTGTAGTCTTCTTAGTACTACTTCTGAAATGCTTTAAGAATAATCCAACTCCATGATAACGTGTCTAAGACTGGGGGATTCAAGGCTGTGTTTTTAATGGTAGGAGTTTAAGTTCTATATCCCAATGAATGATTGTCATTGCAGAGCACCTATTTTAGATGCTCACACATTCAGTCAATGTAGAGAAAATGATATCTTCAGGAAAGAGTCTGAAGGATTTTACCTCATCTTCCTCCATCAGAGATGCAGAGGGTCTAAGTACCTCTGTGGGGTGAGAACTACACACAGTGGGCAAGCACATGCACTTTAGGTGCCTTAGAAATGTTGAAGCTTAAAATAGAAATACCACCTTGACTCAGGTGCCATCCACTTCAGCGTATCATGGCAATGGCTAGTAGGAATGAGTTGATGATCCTTATCCATGTACGTATTCATTGCAATGGGTAAGTGTGCCCCTGATGCAATGCTAAATGATCTGATGCACAAAACTTAAATGCAAAAGCGTTAGATACAGTTGACCACCTTCCCTGAAGAATAGACCCCACAAGACAGTCTACACACTCCTTAAGATTTGCAAAAGACTGTGGTCATTTGTGGGAAACTCCTCTGTCTCCGGCAGGCACTGGAAATCCCATCAAGTCTGAGAAAAAAATACTATCAGCCCTTTTAAGGGGGACACTGAGGGGAGGAAGGATGTGTAGGAAAATAGCTGTCTGTATTTTTTTCCTGCTGAAGTTGGGTAGATGAATGTTCAGTGCCTCTTCCCCATTTCATTTTTCTTTTAACTAGACATAAACTCCGACACCAGAAAGAACTCTCAGCCATAACTTAGTATTGCAATCCTTGCCATGCACTTAAAAGATCTCCAGTGCTTGAAAGGATGCAGAAGAAATTAAGTGCAGTTTATTTGGTTTCTTAGAATATTTTCTTAATATTCTAATATTTGATTGGCTAAATAATTAGCTAAAATGGATAAAACATTCCCAGTCTTGTCTGCTCTCCAACTCTGTGCCTCCCTTGCCTGCAAATTCCTAAGACCCTGACAAAAGCTTAATACTTTCCCAGGAAAAAAAAATGAATTAGTTTTTTCAAGAATCCCAAATAAAAGAATGCAGCATTTTCAGATAGCAAGAAATATAACAAAAAGAGAAAACAGAACAAGACCTAGAAGAATTTTCATAGAACATCAAAATTTCTTACTCTACCAAACTACAAAGTCAACCTCCAGTCAAAAATATCCCAAATAACAACATCATCAACAACAAACATACTCTGTAAAGAACTCTGATTAGAGTACATATTTTTCTCTCTGTTGATTAATTGAACTGGAGTTTTGATTACATTTAATTGTACACATTAAATAAGTTAATGCTGTGCAATGATGGCACCAATGCATATAGAGGGCTTTTTAAGTTAATGTAAACAATTATATTCTAAATCACATAAAGCATTGAAACACTTTTTTGTTTTTTAATTTAGTAAATATTATTTCCCCTCATATATATTTGAGAATCCTGATTCAGACTGATGTCATAGAAGCACCCTTGCAAAATTCCTTTCGAGCCTTTTGATTCAATTACAGAAAAGGCATCTCAGAGCTCAAACTGTAGACTGTGGCTTTGCCATATAGCAAACTTCCTCCTCAAAGAGAGAAGATTAATCTTATTGCTGATGTTTATCTACTCCAAGGGGTTTTATATACAGGAATGAGGAAAGGAGGAGGTTGCAATAATAAAAATAATTATACTGAAGACTGTCTGTCAGGTTCATTTTGAAACTTGCAGTTTTACACCTGTTTGAGATCAGATCAGTCATTTACCTGAGAAAGTAGGAATGAGCTTAAATGTGAGGGGTGTTTTACAATGAAGAATATCTTTTTAACATCTATTGGCTATTTTTATTATCTAGATTTGATGAACCAGCATCTACACACAGAGTTAAGTTTAAAAATTGTAAGCAGATCCAGCTTTGAAGACCAGATTTTGCTTCAGCTTTGTCAGATTAGGGCCTTATTTTGCAGACTATTACAAATATTCTAGTTTCTACTATAGCACTACTCAAGGTAAAAATAAATTTCTCATCTAGAACACAAAAGCACTTTGCAAATATACATTTATCTCAATGAAATGAGAAGTTAAATGCTGGGAGAGAGGGATTATGTACAAATATAATCACAACATGAGAAAGATATGGAAGTTTAATGCCTCAAGTAAACTGGAATGTGTCTTTTAAAGTCTGGTGATGAATTAGTAACTGCAATAATGTAAAATTGTCTCCAGTATACAGGTAAACAGAACTGATTCAATAGTACATTTAAAACTCAAGGAAGGAAAACCTAAGTATTATGAATGACTCAGAAATGTGTTAATTTGTAATGAACACATAAATAAATAAATAAAAGTTTTAAATCGTCTTATTAAAGAGTAGCTCAATCTATTTAACAAGATGAAAAAGTACATAAAGGAATACAGAACTGCAGTCACAGCAGATACATAACCACAGGTGCAAGAACGAATACATTATGATAGGAGAATATCATAATAAGTAACATATGGTTATGGCCAACTTTTCCTGTTAACCTGATAAAAAATAATCACTAATAAGGTAACTGATTATTAAAATTAATTAAATAATTAAATATAATTAACATATATACCTTTGTCCAGTTCCTTCTGTATAGTGTTGTATGGTAATTTTTAAAAGACTCTTTAATGAGCACATTTTTGAAATCTATGTGAAAGATTTCATAGACTCTTTAATGTAGCACATTGCTAAAATTAGCTTTGTCAGAATAGCCTGATGTCCCTTCCTAGACCTTAGAAAAAGGTTTTGTTGTTAGATACAGGTGTATCTATATCTATATATCTGCAGTGAGCTGTCTTGCAAAAAGGCAGGAGGTGGAGGGAAGGACATGCTGCATAGGAGGAATTCAGAAACATTGCTTGGAGATGCAGGGATAGTGTCAGAAAAGCCAAAGCTCATCTGGACTCAAGACTTGCTAGGTACACCAAAGACAACAAGAAGAGCTTGTACATTAGTAGGAAAGGCTGAACAAGGAAAATGTGGAGCTGTTGGTGAATGGGAAGGGTGATTCAGTACCAGTGGACACAGACAAAGCCACGAAACTCAGCGTCCCCTTTGCCTTAGTTTTCTCCAACTATTAAATATAACTTTTTTTTTTTCTTGCATACAGAAACAAGAGCATATTTATATTTTCATATGTAAAATTAGACTTTGGAATTTCTTGTGCAGACAGGAAGCTGTTTCCCAAAGTGTTAATTCTCCAAATCATCTCCCTTTCCTTATGTACTTCAATAAAATTCTTTTATCCCAAATTCCTGTCCGAATGATTTTTTACAGTTATGACACAGGCAATTAAGAGCAGCTTGGCATAGTCAAAAGGAGACTTGTGTTCTCTGTCCTCTTACCTGAAAGAGTAAGATACTGAATTCATACTTACATTCTTAATGGGCAAAAATCATTCATACCTGACACTGTCAGCCTTCAAGAAAGGATATCAGTACAAGAGGCACACCCAAGGCTGATTTTGACAACACCTTATCCCAGGAGCAAATGAGAACCCTAGTGGGAAAACCGCAGAACTCATGAAAGTTGTTGAGGAAACACTTTCCCATTTCACTAACATCTCTTTTTGGAGGGCAAAATGACATCCTGGCTACAGTGTACTGAGGTCTTGACCCACCTCAAGAAACCATCAAATTACTATCCTCTGTCAAACCTTCCTTTTTGGAGAAGCTGATTAAAGATGCAGTTGCTAAGCAACTTCAAGTACACTTGGACATTTTTAGACTTCCTCCAATCTTCAAGTAATAGTTTCCAGATGAGTTTTTGTAACAGTTTTAGCTCCATATTTCATAATACTGCTCTTGGGACACTAATGAAATATTTCTTTAGATCAACTCTGTTAATGTGTTTCACATAGATTTCAGTTATTGATAGTTCAAGTCACCTTATGCTGAGTAACAGAAGAATCATGTTATTACCAGAATTTTGTAAAGAACATATGAATATAAAATCAAAAGTATCTTACTTATATGCATGAGAAGCAAAACTCACCTTGAAGAACCGATAATGATTTTATTCATATTCATCTCCATGTTTCTCCCTAAATCCCAGATATCAAATATGCAAATCCCCTAGCTTCAGTCAAGGAAAAAGAAAAGCTGAAATTGTATCATCATCAGGACTTCAAATAATGAAGCCATGAATATAAAGATCTGTAATAAATGAGTTTCTAAAAACAACGGGGTTTCTAATAACAGCAGGAATCAGATTATGAGAACATACAGTGGTAGTTTCATATATGAATGGTTTGAAGAACTCCAGTCTTAAGTTGTCTTTGTTGCTTAAAATGAGGAATGATGCAGATTGTGGCTGTCAGAAGTTCTTCTGTGGACCCACCAAACCTCCTGCTTTCACAGATCCCAGGGTTCAGATAGGAAACTGGGGTTCAGAAATGAACTAATTGCCACAAAAGTCAAACAAACAAGCTGACAAACTTTCCCTCAGAAAACCCCTCCAAGTTGGAAAAACTCTGATGATACAAAATATCATGTTCTCTTTGCATAAATTAATATAGTATTGATATACTGACTGATGTGAATAAGCTGGTAATTTTTCATGATGTTGTTAACTGAAGCAAAGATATAGTTTTCTGTTGCAAAGGGATAGTATTTCTGGAAAAGGATTCTGTCTGGCTCCAGCAAGACAGAGGGAAGACCAGTCAATCTGATACTCCTACAAGTAGCAAGAAAGTCCTCTCCCTAAACTCAGACGACTTGCTGGCCTGTGAGAAGCCCAGAGATGCACTATGAAAGGGTTAATAAAAGGTAGTGCCAGGATGTAATTTCAGCTCTATTACCCTCCCGTATTGACTTTCACTGTTATCAAGTTTCTATTACATAACCGGATTTAGGCTACAGTTCCAAGCATCTCCAGCATAAATCAATGAGTGGGAGCAGCAGCCAGAGTCAGCCAGAGGAACTGTTTCTAAGTCCCACAGATGTTGTGTTCTGAGTCTGAAACTCTAGCAATGCTGGTGAACTTGTGACTATGCAAAGTGGTGTCAGTGGGGGAGCTCAGCCTCTTTTGTGGAGCATGCCAAGCTCTTCTCTGTTGAAGCTGATGAAGAAGTTGCAGCAAAGTCACAGGAGGATGGAGTGGAGTGGAGTGGCAGTGACAGCCAAGGCACAAAAGCACCAGGGAACAACTCTTGCTTCCACCACAAGCATCACAACTCCCACTGTGGAAGGTGGAAGTACCTGAATGTCTGTTATCCCTTAAGGATCCTGGCAAAGCAATCCTTTTTACTGTTTTCAGCCCTCCTTATCAATGAATTAGATACTGACAAGGAAACTTAAGCTGCATAAAAGCAAAATTCCTTTTTTTGTTGTTGTTTGTTTGTTTGTTTTGGTTTGTTTTGTTTTGGTTTGTTTGCTTGTTTTATTAAGTAAGGCTATTTAGATAGTTTCATCAATGACAAGACTGGGACCAGTGCAATAGCTCATATTTTATTTCCTTATGCTTGTCTGTCTGCTTCTCTTCAGGGCATAGGACACCTGAAAATACATGGCATTTTCTGGGAGAAAAAATAATACAGAAGAAGAGCTATAAGTTTTTGTGCATTAAATGTGCAATACCTATATGCCTGTTTGTTACTGGTACAGCACTACCCACTCTGGATTATTATACCTTCAACAACCTTCAGAATATCTCACATTCCATTAGAATGCAGCATGGCTTCATATTGGCACACAAACATGGGTTTGTTTTGCATCAGACTCAGGATGGTCTAAAGTACATGCACATACCTAAGTCTTTTCCCAGTGACTTACATTAGCCCCAGCCACGGTAAGCACTCTTGGCTTTCACAGTATAAATGTAAGCACAAATGTAAGTTTAGAACGAGTCTTCACTGTCTGGATGGAATGAGAGAAAGAGAGTGATACAAGCAGAAAGATATTTTCACAGACTTTACTACAGATAAAGAGACTTACCTTGGATCTTCTCAACTCCCTCTGTTCTTAGGTGTTTTGAACTCTTCGTGGTGTTGTGCATGACTGATTTCCTAACACTTTATATCTCTGATCCAGCATTATCATGAGGATACTTTCCAGCTGTCTATAAATCAATTCCCTTTTGACAGAATGGATTTCTTCTTGGGAAGGAAATGCTGCTTTGGAGATGTTGCCATTTGTTGTTTCTTTATCCAAACAGTTCAATCAGGTAAGCAGAAATGAACCACAATTTCTTCCTGGGCTAACATGCTTTGGACAGTCCTTCCTTGCAACTGCAAAATTTTTGTTCATTTGTTTGTTTGTTCGCTGTCTTCATTATTTTTATTTATTTATTTATTTTTTACAGAGAGGAGCTGTGGTATTTTCCACAAGTTACCCTAGGCAGTTGCCTACTTTATAACTACAACTAACCCTAATGGCAGCTGATTAAAAAATGCAAAGAGACAAGGACACCTTCAGTTCCCCACTGTTGGTGTTGTTAGAAACAATTCCCTTTAAAGAGAATAGTTCAGTACCTATGATGAATGACTCAGCTGCCTTTTACCTATGGAAATCTAGGTAGGAATACATTTTCAAGCTCAACTTGCTGTTACACTCCTTTCCCACTTTTCAGGTAGATATTCCAGCTGGTTGTTATTGTATGGTGCCATCACCTCTAAATAGTCTTTCCAAACGGTAAGACTATCAAGACTTGTCAAATTCCCAGAGGAAGTTTGTCTTCAGTCAATTAACATTTTTTCCACCCAAGGAATTTTTGCAAATAGCACTTATCTATTGTGCCTCTCTGATTTACTGAGGTAAGAACTTTAGAGTCATTGTGCTTCAATTTTCTTGAATGAAAAAGCAGCAATGCAACTTTTTACTTTCTAGGACCGTTTCAGGTTATACATAATATTTAACCCCAGAAGATACAAAACTCTAGAAGTATTAAATATATGGCATTACATTTGTAATACTTGTTCTGGAAATGACATTTTCTTCTTATTGCCATCTAACATCAAGATGAAAACAGTTCTTAAAAATTAATGGCCTATGCTAAATACATACTGAAGGATCAGTGTCTAATTTTAGCTAGACTATATTATAATAAGTAATTACTTTCTCTCATATCATGTTTATACAGCATGACCAAGTTTAAATACCTGAATCAGTAAGGCCCTGAAATGAATAACATAGCTCCTTACAGAAAGAGTATAAACCACTTGCTTTACTCACTGAAAACTTGCGCAGAAGTTGTTCAAGCTCCATGCTAATGAACTGATATTTGCACTAATACACTGGGGAAGCACCTAAAGAAAAGTGTGTCTTTTAACAACCTTTTGTACTGTTAGGTTTTAAAGCAAAGCACCCCTTTCCCTGGAATGTTTCTCTGGATTTTCTGTATGCCAGAGACCATCAGTAAGACAAGAAGGTTACAGTGTTTTCTAGTTCTTGTTGGGGAATGGATGTTTGTGATGATACTGAGAGCCCATCCAGCTCAGGAGCCAGTTCTTCTCCTCTTGCTGGATGAGTTCACTAGACATGTGTGCTGCCAGCAGTGAGATCTTGTTTCTAGGAGAAGAAATGAGATCAGATGTAAAATCCAGTAAATTGTAATGGGAGTGAAGGTTTCAGTATCTGTTCTTCAGACTTTTTTAAAGGTCTCATGGCATCAGATTCTCCTTTCTATTCTTGCTGTGGTTGCTCCTAGATAAAATACTGAAAATGCGAGAACATCGCCATCTGAATCTGTATCAATAACCATTCACTGCCAAGAAATCTAGAGCATCCATAATGCAATTTTTGATTTGTTAGCTTTAAAATGCCTTGTAATGGTACTATTTTTATATCTCAGTGCACAGACATCTTACCACAGACCATAGCTCCAATACAAAATGCTCTATTAAAATATAAAGCTCTAAGGAGATCACATCTGAATATGACAAATAAGTGATTTAGAGACATAAATAAAGGTAAAATAAAATACTGGTCAGCCTGGAAGGTTATATTCTTACAGCATTAGCAGCTTGATCACTGCTGTTGTGGTTGTTTTTTTGGTTTTGGTTTGGTAGTGAGTACAAGTAGTAGTGTTTACATACATTTTCTGAATTTTTCTTTGTGTATGTAATGCCATTTATAAGAAAAGCAGATCTTGTACAGTAAATTTTATCAATGGCATGGTTACATTTTTATATTTCACTTTGTCTTTAGCAGGAAAAAAGAAAACACAGATGGTAGCTGAACTGATGCAAACCTCAATACATGTAAGTATATACATATTCAGTATGTACAATATTTTATACAGACTGCCAGTGCAGTCTTGCTTTCCTGAGCAGCTTCCACAAGCAATTTCATTGGATTTCCGCTACAGCCAGACAAGGCAAGTGACATTATCAGTCTCAAAGTAATGTGAATGAGATTACATGTGATAATGTCAAGCAGCAAATGTTGAGGTACCCAATTCAATCTGGTATAACTTGATTTTGAGAAAAATTACACTTAAATCAAAACCTCTAACCAGACCTTATAGCCAAAATCTTTTTTTTTTGTTTATATTTTTTTCTTTTTAGTTGTTTCAGAATACATTAAACATAAAATAATCATAGCGTCTATGTGAAATCCAAATTTGAAACTGTATCATATTGATGACTACATCTAGTTCTTAACACTCTGGTTGACACAAATGCATTGACTGGATAACACTGTCATATGAATACAAAAATCATTTTTATTTTGTCATATGAATGACAAAATATTGTTATACTACAGTTTTTTGATTAATTGAAAAATTTGGGATAATGGCAGAGCTTTTGAAAAATTCTCATTTTCAGAGAAATTCTGAAGCCCTAATGCTTTTGATAGCCAAAACTTGAAACTGTTGGCAAAACTGATAATTGAAGTGAAAGAATATGAAGAAAAATGTTGATTGGAAGAAACAAAATCTCATTAAAATGCTTCAAGGGGAAAATTGGTTCCTGTTATCCTGATCAATGTGAGAAGATAATTTAGAGCTATTCATATAGTTCCCCTTGGCAAGAGCTTTTAGGGCGCATACAGGATAACATACACTTCCTTTCCTGGGCTCATTCACAGTGACTAGTAATGACAAATTCAAATGTGGGCATATAATTTGTTTCAACCTGTGACCCACAAAGAAAGGCTTTCCATATATGACATGATATTCCTCACAGAAGAGGGTCCAACAAGTTTTTTCATGCTGTTAGATGCTGGGACAAGTTGAAACTACAGTAAAGTCAGTGATAGTTTGAAATAAGACCTATCAAATGGATACCACTGTTTTGTTTGTTTGTTTGTTTTAGAAAAAAAAAACAAATAATATAGACTTAAAATTCTGGCCAGACAAATACTATGAAATATAATCTGTAGTCACAATTGTATTTTATTAATTTGCTGTTACCCCAAGTCAAATATTGTAACATAAAAAATTGGGTTAAACTCAACAAAATATTAAATTCCTGCTTCAGTACAAACTCCAGCATAGATTTAACTGGAATTATTAGTGATACTTCCATAATTTCGAAGATGTTACTGTTCTTTTGCTGTCATGTCTTGGCTTTTAGTAAGCTACTATCCACAGAAGGCATATCCTGCATGTTCAGGCATCAGACATAGGTTAATCAATTTAAGCAATTTTCTTAAGGAAGCACCAAAGTAAAAAAAAAAAGAAAGGAAAAAGAAATGTGCACTCTAGAATCCCACTGCACAAAGAAGTTTGAAGAATTTCTTGCAGAAAAACAGAAGTGACCACCAAAAATCTGTCTGTCCGTTGCCTCATCACCAGTTTTCCTCTCACCCTAAGTGAAAGGAAAAGCAGGACAAGGACAGAAATAAATAAATTGAATAAAATGAGAATTGCTATTAGCAGTGTTTTCGCCCAGTTCCCAGAACAGTGAATATTTTTTAATCCTTTTTAAGGATGAACTCATGCAGATCTAATGATGCTGATTCACAGACACACTGAGGTAATGCACTTCAGATAAGAAGGACATTGCATCATTTCAGCAGGTCTCACAATGTAAATATTAAAGGGAATTTCACCATGGCATCATCTTTTACTGTAATCAAAGACTCCAAGGTATGATTACAGTTAAACAGGTCACACAGTGAGATAGACTCACTGAGACAGTAAAATATTCCTGATCTAAAGAACATAAGGCAGGAGACAAGCCAATTCTTTCACTGTATAATAACATATAATGTTATATTATGTCTTTAAAAAATCAATTTAAGTTATGCTCCAGCCAACTGTTTCTGGTTAAGGAAAAAAACCTAACATGAGGACTGCACATATTTATATCAAAGCTAAATACTGTGGAAAGAGGAAGTAAAATGAGATTTTTTCCTCCCAGGACAGGATAAGTAGAAATTAACTCAAGTGTGCAAACAAAGTGCATTGTTTAAAGACCTATGCTTTTTTTTTTTTTTTTTTTGTGCTGCATTTCATATTTGGAAGGACATGAGAAATCCCATGGCTCTGATGCTTATTTAAATTAAAAAAAAAAATCAGGAATAGAATATGGCATGAAAACATGTGCTTCTTTCCTTGGGAGAGCCAAGATGGCTACTGGAGTTATTGTCTGCTTATTTTTTAATAGAGTCCTGACCTGAACCTGCCATAAGCTGCTTCCACCAGGGCCTGTGATTCCTTCCCTCTCCCAGGGGAGAACTGGGTGTGAGATGGAGAGTTTTCCCCCCAGAGTTATGTGCATGGTGAATCTTCAGGAATTGCATCCAGGATTTCCTCACATATAGTAGTTTTATTCTTGTTGAAAAGTCTTACAATTTCTGTGGATTTTCAATGCAATGGCTGCTCACTTGATCTTTACAACCCACTTTGCAGCCTGTAGCCCCCATGCTCATGATACTCATACCCTGTGGTTCTGCAGCGAATCTGAGGCATTTTCAGCAGTATAGGGCTTGCTCTGTAGGTTGATACAAAGCTAATTTGCATTTCATAGCCCCATTAAGAGGTCTTCATAAACAAAAAGTGTTTGAACAGGATATTTATGTAGATTCCAATGAGTTCAAATATTTCTAGCATGCAGTGCTGCTCTGGACAGACTTTCTGAGCATTACTCTTATAAGGAGAGTCAAACCTGAGTCCAGATTTTTAACTTGCTTGTTTCATTGGCATGCACCTTATATAAGTGACACCATCATTTTGCTGTGCCAGTCCTTGTATTAGCTTGTACATCAGGGGTGAAGTCTGTGGTCTCCTTTCTCACCTCTGCTTGGTGAGTGGTTGAATTTTGCCTCCTCTTCACTAAGTACTCTACATACTTCATAGTGCTGCTAAGCATGTTGGGAAAGTTTTTGGCTACACCCTATCTTAACTCTCAGAAGCCCTTTCCCAGATTATCTAGAGCTGTGTTTTGCAGTGTAAATAGATGGAATATGAGAATGATTACATCCTTATTCTCTAATTCTCCCATTGTCAGCAGGTAGAGGATTATCCGTCATCCACCTCTTCATGGTGAACCCTGCCTCAGAAAAGGGCTCAGCCAGTTTCTGAGCACCACAACATGAGGAATTCCATACTGCTGCTGCAAAGGCTCATCTCTACTAATTTTCTGAAATGTTGAATTGTGTAAACAGGTCAACATTTAAGTTATTTCTTTTTGCCTACTTGTAGAGGTAATCTATATCTATGGAAAGAAGAGAAATTTAATATGTTTGTATCTGATGGAAATTTTCATTTATTTTACTCAGAAGGTGAAAAATCATCCCTTGCAGATCTTCCCAAAAAACCTTCCTTGTTTTATTTCCCCAAGAAAAGCTCTGTGTATCTGTTTCCAAATGTAACGTGTTAGTTGTCTATAAGAAAAACTGGCCTGCTTATTTAAGCTCCGTCATTGTATATGAAATGAAAGATTTTATTGTATCACATTACATATATGGTGAGGTAGGAATGAGAGTGTGTAAAAGAAGTCCACTATCTACATTTGTTCATTCATTGCATCACCGTATTTAATTGCCTATTCATGTGAAACAATAATGCTTTTGTATAAATCTGGTGTTTAAAATCTAGTCTACCATGTAATTCTTATTGTACAGTCTACATTATTTTCATTTCCTTAATGCTTGCTTGACACTTTGCAGAGATATGGAAGTATCTTACCGTTTGAATTAACATCTGCTTGGGAGAGGCTTTGCCAGGGAAGAAGGGATAATAATGTAGTGTGAAAGGAAATGTGTATGGGTGTCACACGCCGAGCTCTGGTAGAAGTGACATGTTTAATGCCACTCAGCTTTATTTGTTATTAGTGTGCCAAGGGGTCTCTTTTGTGCACATTGAATCTTAGCTATGTCAACGCATATATCTAAGTGTGTTTGCGTGCCAGTGAACTACACAGCAGTGTGTAGTGGTGTTAAAACTGGCTAAGATTTTATATTTGTGCCTAGTTGATCTAATTCCCTTCAAGATTAAAACTGTGGATAAATATAGCTATTAATTTTCATAAATAGTCTCGGATGGGGGNNNGGCATTTTCAAATCCATGAGGTTACTGGTAGGTATCTAAACGAGTGGCTTGACTCTCAGTACCTGGTGCTTCTCATCTCCAGAAGCTACTTTGAAAGATTCTCCTTAGTTCATTGGAAGAAAGCTTGCCTGAGAATAAAACTTTTGACAATAATTGACGTAGGTATTTCCTATCAAATTACTCTGTAAAATCAGGGAAGTTGTTTAATGAAGAACCACGGTCAAATAATTAGAAGTGTCTAATATTTGTCACGTTAAATGTAAGTGGAAAGCAGTGTTGTTCAAACTGTTCTGCTATCATTATATCTTTCACTGTAAAGCACTTGCGTCAGACTATCCACAGGCTTGTCCTGCCTGGCTTTTTCTTATGAGTTTTAAAGTAAAAAGTAATGCTGCCTCAGAGAGTGTTGCAGAGCACACACGGTTGATTTTGCAGAGCCTAACCTCAGGGACACATCTCCTCCAGTTTATAAAGCTATTTCCAGATTAAGTGAACATCCCAAGCTGCTCCTTTTCCACAGGATCACCGCAGACTTTCAGCTACCCCCAGTGAGCATCATCAAATGTATGGCAGCCTGTCTGCATATACCGGCTGTTCAGTGCATATTCTGATACCTTGCTGCAATATTTAAGTTATCACATGTACTCCAGTATCAGAAAACTCACATACCACAAATTCACACCAAAATAATCTTTCTTTCTTTCTTTCTTTCTTTCTTTCTTTCTTTCTTTCTTTCTTTCTTTCTTTCTTCCTTCCTTCCTTCCTTCCTTCCTTCCTTTCTTTCTTCCTTTCTTTCTTCCTTTCTTTCTTCCTTCCTTTCTTTCTTCCTTTCTTTCTTTCTTTCTTTCTTTNTTCCTTCCTTCCTTCTTTCCCTCTTTTTCTAAAGAGCAACCTCTTGTCTCTGCAAGTTGCCTGTAAAGCTGCACTCTAGCTCCTACCTGATATCTTTGCTCCAAAAATCAGCTTTTGACCTTCTGGAGCAAAAACTGAGCAGGTGTAAATCAGTGTAGGTGGCTGGGGCCAAGCAGAGGGAGTGCCTAGTGAGGCACCAGCAGTGTTGGCAAGGCCGCCCTCATGGAGGCAGGGATTCACCCGTGGCATGAGCTCAGCACACAGGCAGGTATGCCATGGAACTGCGTTTATTTTTTTATGTTTTTTTTTTTCCCCGATCCAGTTGCTTTTATGGTAGCACCTTACTGTGCATGTAATTACATAGATATATTTGTATCTTAAGCACACGACTAACATAAGAAAAAAAAAATATGTAAAATACAAGTTTGAGTATTTACCAAAGAAAAAAAGTATCCAAAAGAGTGCTCATGTGTGTTAGTGAGATGTGCACGCTCACACATTTAGACCCAGGGTGCCCAAAGCAGTAAATTATGTTTATGCACAATTTCATGTCTCAATTTGCCATACCTCCATATATACTAAAAGTGAGTAAATATGCAACATACGTAGATATTAAAGGATTTTACTAAGCTAGAAAAAAAAAGAAAAACAAGGTTTTACCTTTCTGTACTGCTGTGAATGCTGAGCTGCAGGAGAGCATGCTTTCAGCGAGCAGCATGGCCAAGGAGCAAACCTCACTGGGGCAGGAACTGACAGCCCCAGGCTGAGTCACAATGGGGTCCTGGGCCCATGGGCAGGGTCAGGGGAGACCCTGGGTGTGGGAGAGGCTGGGCAGGGCCACTGAGGCTTGTTAGTGTCTTCAGGCTCCTGGAACATTCTTGGCTTTGAGCAAAATGCAGTGAGACCAAAATGCAACTCAAGCAAAATGCAATAAGAGAGGCTCTTAACAGCATTTTGGATAATACCAGTAAACACTTAGGTTTTAAATTGCTCTTCAAAAGTTTTCTTTTTTTTTGTTTGTTTGTTTTTGTTTTTGTTTTCTGGGGTGGGAGGGGTGACTTTCAGTTTCCCATCCTAAATGTCTTGCACACATGCATGCACAAAACAGGATAATTTATATTTTATTTTGGTGGGAGTCCTGCTGTCAGGGTGACCATAAATTCTGAATTTTGTGATCAGCTTGAGTTCCAGTTAGGAATGAAATCTCTCACTGTGACAGCAGAAAGATTTTGTGAGCACACCAGTCAGATCCTGGAAATGAGCATGCTGGTACAAGGGATTATAAAAATGTTCTCACCACCCAGGCATCTGACTCTTGTGGTTGAATGCATATAACAGGGAAGGGAAGCATATCAACTGCCTCCACTGGTTGTGACAAATGGGTGAACTTTAGTAAAATGAGAGGACTTGCATTCTAAGACTGAGAGAGGGTCTTTAAGCAGACCTGTAGTTACTGGTACACTGTCATGGCCTCTCAGAATTGGAAACAGTAGTTACCCTGATCTTCCAGAATAACCTGCATCATGTATGACTGTACACAGCTCTACAGCTCTGATCTCCTTGTTCCAAACTGGCTAAAAAGCAGCTTTTGCCCATATTTCTTTGAAAAGACAGGAAGTTTTGAAGTATTTATTATGCTACATTCTGCATTCTTAAAATGCTAACAATTTGGCTGTCTTGATATTAGAATGGACATGTTTCTCAGGAGCTGGATGAGAAGACCATCCTTTCTTCTGCCTCCTTATACTGAGTGAAGACCCATAGACAAAGAGATCAGTGCAGAGGTGAACCATTCATACACCAGCGAGACTTCCCAGCCTGTGGCCACACGACTATTGGTGGTCCATACAGCAACAGAAGGAAGACTGTAAAATGATTGCAAACCCCTGCCTAATGCACATTTATATGGACTTTCTTGCACCTGCAAGAAAGTGAAAGATTAACATGGGAAAAAACAGAAGTAGTAAACTGAAATTTACAATTCTGTCTCCTTTTTCCTTTTTGTAACGTACAAGAGAAAAAATATCCAGTCTTTTTTTTTTTTTTTTTTGGATGGATGGTCAAGTTTAAAGTTTCTAAGGATATTCTTATAGCTTATTTCCAGATATAGATTTTGTCAATAATGACTGCAACAAGTTAGCATAAAAATAGAGTGACAATAAGTCAGACATCTCATTGTCAGCTTTTTTTTTTTTTTTTTTCTGGTAATGACAATGTTACGTTTCAGAAATTTTAAATACTTTTTGATATTCAGATTCATCTCTGTGAGCTTGAATAGTACTAAGGAAAAACTTACTCTTGATAATAATCTTACTGAGATCAATAGAAGTACTTCCTTGAAAGACTTCTCCTTAATCTAAACAGAGGTTGCATAGTTAGATTCTAAATTTAGTTCTTTACTTTGTCGTTAATATTAGGAATAATATTTCACAGTTCTTTATTCCTTGAGACATACAGTTTGATCATAAATCGTGTTGTGCCCAAGTATTCATTCTTAGTCTAATATAATTTTCCTCAGGATCCTGTTACACTAATTTTGAAGTTACCTTACCCTATTAAAAATTGTTTCTTTAAACCACTTAATGAAAAATGTTCTACAAATCTTTCCTGCTTTCTTGTGGAATGCTTTTAAGGAGAAGAAGGCACTTATTTCCTTGTGCCCATGTTAGCATTCTCTGATTTCTTATTTTTCTCTATAGGTTTTAATTTAAAGCATGCGCTAGTATTATTGTTGGCTCACTCTTCTAGACCCAACTGTAACATCCTTTTCCAAAATGCCCACACAATAAATGCTACTCAACCATAAAAAATTGAATTTAAGTAATGTAAACTTGACATTAACATCAGATTTAAGGGTTTGGCTTAAATTTATAAACACAAGGAAATTCCTGGCCCTGTAAATTAAAGTTGAAAAAGGTTCATTCATTTCTTCATTCAGAAAGATTACAATTGTATCAGTCTATTTATTTAGCCCATCAGTCCCTAGCTCTAAATTTTCTTACTTACTCTAAGTCAAACACCCAATGCTATTAAAGACAGTTTTGTGTGAGTGAATCATTTTTGGGAAGCAACATCTTTTTTTTTTTTTTAAACAAACAAACAAACAAACAAACAAATGTATTTGAACTCTAGGAATTCTGAAAGTCCCCCGATGTACTTTAATAACCAAATAGCAATTGAAATCTGCTATACTGTTAAGAATGAGGTGTGCTGAAAACACAGGTTTATTGGCAGGACATGATCTTTACTTGAGAGAAAAAAACATCCAAGGGTTTCCATGAGCATCTTCCTTGGCTCCAGCTGGAAGAAAGCTTGCAGGACCAACTCCACAGCCAGCCTCAGGCCCCCAACATGTGCAGTCTCTCGTTCCCAGGCTTTCCTGGGGCGTTTCCATTCATAAACCATTAGTGGACAGACTGCAAAGCCTTCTGTGGAGCTACTGCAAACTCGTGGCCAATAAAGGACAGCAGTGGCTCTTTTTGAAGTAACAAGCTGCCCAGAAGGTGAGGGACTTATGCATACTGATAGATAGATGAATAGATACATGAGTGAATAGATAGATTGATAGATTGGTAGATTGATAGATGTTTAGATAGAAAAGGGGTAATTAGTCAAAGCTCCTCTATAACCTGCACATTTATTTGTTTTAAAAGCCTACTCAAATATTCACTTCCTGCACATACATTGAGAATTAAATCTTATTATAGCATATGTGTGCTATACAGTCTATACATTAAAACAGAAACACAGACAGTTTGGTAGAAGGAAAAGTGGTGTTAATGAAGCAGTTAGAAGCAAAATAAAGTATTTCTTTGAAACATTATTGTGATATCAGGTTTTATTCTGAGAGAAGAATGCACAGTCTGAAATCACAGATCTAGCGAATCTGTCATGGCAAGGCTGACAGACACATAGTGCACTCTATGCAGAAATGATGGCAATGGTCGCCTTATACATATGAATAAGTAAATAAAATATATTCCAGTAGCAACGGCTAGACTTTCAAAATATAACGGTGATGCAGAATAATTAGCTAATCAAGATGTTGGAAAAGTAAGTAAGGATTTTTTAACAGATATATGTCTATGAGGAATCAGAAGCTCTGAAGCTTTAAAGCTTTGAGGGATGGGGAAGTAAGCAGAGAAAAATAATGCTGTTACTACTATAGTAATTAAAAATACCCATAAGAACAAATGAGTAACTCTTCATAGGTCATCTTCCTTTTGTTGTAGAACAAAATACTCAGGTCCTTATACTAAAAAGATTTAAGCTTTATAAATGTTTAGTATGGCCCAATTCTTCTAGAAACTGCTTCAGTTTTACTGTTATTTTACTAAAAAAAAAGAAGTTAATGAGCTCCCAGCAGTTCCTGTAGTTTCCTACAATACCTTAGACTAGATACAGAAATTTCAATGGTAAGGCAGAAATTTCAATTGTAAGGCATAAAAGAAGCCTGGCAGGGAAGAAGTATATAATGCTTGCTGATTTATCATATCCATTTGTTTTTTGTTGTTGTTGTTGTTGTTGTTGTTGGTTTTGTTCTGGCACTGAACCATCTTCGGCTCTGACTTCAGCAGAGCTGGTATTTTCTCTCAGCAAAGGACATAAACAAAATATGGTATGGCACCTGAAACCCGACTGCCTTTACTGGTGCCTGAATGGCATAAGAAGAGCGTGCCACCCCATGGCTCTGATTTCAGGACAGTGGAGGAGATGCAAAGTAGATTAAATCCCCCGGAACGGTTTACCACAACAGTTTGGTCTGTCCCTTTCTGCTCTGGAGGATGCTGTGGTCTGCGGGAGCGCTCTCCCACCGCAGCCCTGCCTTCCTTCCAGCCCTGCAGCCCTAGAATAAAAGAGGGATGCCACGCCGCCTAAATTCGGCCGGATTGTCAATGTAGCCGTCCACATTCTCAGCCTCGGTGCAATGCTCCATGACAACAAGGTGAGACGGCAGAGGTTACCCGAACAGCTGCTTCCTAAGCCAGAAATTCCAGGCATTGAAAACCATCTGTCTATACATTCACAAATGTATATAAGGGCAATCTATCAGGCTGCGGCACTGCAGCTGCCACTCCATCAGGCCTGCTTCCTTTCTCGATGCTGAACAATAAGAGCTAGTTCTTCACTTTGTGTCACACAGAATGGCTGATTTGATTAAGTCCCCAACTCTCATTATGCTAGGTAGGGGTGTAGAATTTCAATGATAATCCATAATGCATGACCAGTTTGTCGCCATGGCAACATAAATTCAAGGTTACTAGCTCAGACGCATAATTGGGTGTGCATTGAGTGCTGAAGAAGGGCTGTTAAAATTCTTGTCATAGAAGAGTAGCATCCATCATACTGTCTGAAATTGCAAAGTACTCATAATCAGAAAGAAAAATCCTTGGAGAAAAATGTTAATAAAATAACGATTACATCTAATATCATTGTTTAAGTTTAAAAAACCAAAGTGGTTAAAGTATTTTAGTTAATAAGAATGGAAAAGGCAACTCATTAAACGCAGAAGACTTCAGCTGAACATGCCCCACCCCCCAATATTTGCATTGTAAGATGGACCCAAAGCTGTTCAGCTCTGAATCTGGCTGATTAGCTCGGGATCTAATCCATATGATACAGTAAAAGATGACGCTTCGCACGCAGACGGCACAGTCTTATAGGCATCGTTTGTCCAGTTTGATCTTGTGTGGGTAAACATAGCTTCAAAATTAGCTGCACTAAGGATAAGAGGACTTTTACATGCTGATTTTTTTTTTTATTATTTTTTTAGATGTTGCCCTGAATTATTGCACTATACAGCAGCCATTTTAACTACACAAGATGAAATAGGTAAGGTCAAATTGAACAGATGGAAAGAAGACATTTAAAATCAGACTGAGAAAAGCTCTAGCATGTATATTGTAGAGACTGATCTTACTCCAGCAGATGGATGGAATAGATGACCTAGAAAGGATTTTTTTTTTCCTCATTTCTATGCATTTGTGACTGCAACATACCTGAAATCTGCCATTCAGTGTATTATTTCAGTATGGGGAGGGGATTGCTTTCTGCTTTTTAAAAGATATTCTTATATAACATCTCTTCTCTCTTCCTCTAATGTTAGCGAGATAGATGTGACGCTTGCATTACTTATTCCCCAACAGGTCTTGTTTTGATGACCATCTTTGCTAGCAAGGAAGAATAGGCAAATGAGATTTTACAAGAGCACTTCCAAGATGTCTGGGGCTTATACCTATCATGTCATTACACGGGGAAAGATCATTAGTAAATGAATATTTTCCTCAGCTCCAACCCCATTTTCCTTGATATTGTCTGACTTGTATATCTGTTTTATACGCTTGGAGAATACGAGCTGCAAAGCTTCAGCATATGGTTTTATTTATTATGATTTCTAGTAGAATTTGACATTATTTCAATTTATGTTTCTGTAATCATATTAGGAGGGATTCGTCAAAGGAATGAAACCTCAGTTCATGCCTTTTGAGTCAAATCTGCCCCTTGCTTCTGGGACTATGTTTTTATCTAAATGTGTTGGAGATGATCATGATTTGTTGACTGAATTGCTTAAAACTAACAATAGAAAATTCTCATTACATGGAAGTAGAAAGACTCAGTAAAGAAAACATTATTCCAGCATGCATTTTCTACAAAGATTAAACTAATCTGTTTGGGTTTTCCAGATTTCAGATCACACTGTCTTCTAATGTAGTCTGCATTTACATTTTGCAAACAGAAATCTTAGAGAATTTAGTGTAAACAGAATAAAAACTGAAAAAATACAGTAAACGGAAAAAGAATAATGCAAAGGGCGTTTGGTGTTGTTTTTCATTTTTTATATATTTTTGCAGGTTTATTTCTGAAAGGACTATATTTCCAGAAATTATGATATTTGTTTAAAAAACGCATGATTTTCATGAGGCTAGAAAATACAGGCACTAACTTGTGATTTTGAAAATTTATGTTTTGTGCTGAACTATACAGCTCCTTTTCTGAACAAGAGACTAAGCCATGCTGTCTTGTCACCATTTTAAAATGATTCAGGTCTGCACCTAATTTCCATTACAGAAAAGTCTGCTGGATCATAAGCCTAAATGTACATTGTAGGCAGAAGGATTTTTCACATGAGCGGGAAACGGCAAGATCAGGTCCTATAGTAATGGAGGCTACAGTTGTATCATGTGGAATTCATTTTTGTCTGCATGTAAGACCTGGTTTTCTATATAAATACATATATTACTGCTCAATATCAAGATAAGACTGTATGTTCAATGATGTGTTTTATTTCAACTCTGTTTGGCTTAATATGAAGCTTGCAAATATCGCATCTGGAGGTGTATTCTCCTCTTGATGTGCACATGTAATTCCAATTAACATTAAGAATGTTAATGAGAATATGCCCCTCTAGGGGCTGGAGAGGGGGAGGTGAGGGAGCAGGTTTGTAGTTCTGATTTAAATAACAAGTGACTTTTGTGGAGAATACCAGCATGTGGTCTCATGCACTTATATTGTGGAAATGCAGTGGCTCTGAATAAGAGTGCACGATTTATACATTGATGCTCAGTGATGCTTAGCCAAGTGAACCCATTGTTGGGGCAAATATTAAATCCCAATGTGCCTTCTCCAGAAGAAGTATTTTTAAAAATGTTTAGTTCTCTTTTTGTGCACAAGCATGAAAGTCTCTACTGTGAAAGTGAATTCCAGGTTTTTTTTTTTTTTTAAGACTAGTTTAGTTTGAAGGAAGAAATCATTTAATTACTCGTTGTTTCTCAAGTGTGAAGAATGTATAGAACAACTTTCAAGGCCTTTAGTAGTAACATGCTCCTATGCTTTGATTAATTTACTTGCCCCTCTTTTAGTGTTCTAAGGAAGAAGTACATTTAACATCAGAGTTCAAAACAACAACAACAATATCCAGCTAAAAATGGCTATTAAATCATTATATTTTCTTTGGCAATGTGATGTCACTGATGATATTTTGAGGAGTTCTGTGTAAGCAGAAAGTACGAATAACTATAGCGCTTCCATTTCTGAAAATGGAAGGTAACAGATTGTGAAGTGCTTTTAAGCCAAGAAAGTATGCAACATATATTTTATAATTGCGAGCAAATGTAGTTAATGGAATTACCATTTTATTTTACCAGACGAAAACAGAGCTAGTGTTTATGTGTAGAATGTAATATATTCTTCCATGTTATTCAACCAGAGAATAAAGTCATAAAGCAGCAAACAAGGATAACCTGCAAAGTGGCTATGAAAATTGTATAGAAAAGAGAAAAACAAAATCCTTTATTGTCCTAAAAAATAATGTATCATTTCTATTTTTTTTTTCTGGTAGTGGTTATTGTAACATGTAAAAATGACCTAGAAATAAAAAGACATATTACTGTTTGATGCCCCATCCAACTCTTTTGTTATCAGTGACAGAAGAAGATACCCTAAACAATATAATTTATTATCTGTTTTGTCAATTCTTTCTGCATAAACTTTCTGCATGCCTTTTCATTTTACACATGGAGAAGTACTGTTCATTTTGTTGATCTGACACGTCACATTTCATTGTGTTGATTTCAATGCAAGTGCTATCACAGGATGTGCAACATGCAGCCAGCAGGATACATTAAAAATGTAAAGTGAAAATGTGTGTTTTGTACATGTCTTTTCCTGTGACACGTTTTAGGTCAAACAGCAGAAAAGCTGCTATTTGAACAGCTATCTTGTACATTTTATCTATTGGGCTTGGTATTTGTAAAATGCACATTTTGTACGTACACAGTGGTATATTTGAAATGCTAAAATGTTGCATACCCTGACATTTCAACTTATTCAGGGCCTGATTGTGTAATCGTAGTTTTATGGGTAACTCTAGGCTTTTAATAAGACTAGTATAGACAATAAGAAATGTCCATGTGTTTGGAGAGTATAATACCTGACTTATATTTGTCCTTCTCCCACCTTCTCAAGCAGTTCTGCATGAAATCTGGGTTTTGTTAGGAAGAAAATATATTTTGTAAAGGCTGGTGTCAATTCTCATTCAGTCCTGGCTCTTAGCATGAAAAGCCTATATGTAATGTATACATATATACAAGATAAGAGGAGGTGGGAATTGTAAGCAGGCATGATGGGAAAACCAGGACTATTATTAGCAGATGCAGGTGAGTGAATCTGTTTAGGAAAAGCAAGGCTAGAGTAATTTTTTAATCAGCGGTTTTCACCCCATTAATCTATTTCTTCAGGTTTGAAAAAAGGGACAGCGTTCAGCTGCAATACCTCTATGCATTTATTTCACAGCCGCTGGGGGAGAAGATTTGAAGAAGAGATCAGATGAACAGAATAAAGAAAACAAAAGCAATTTAAACAGATTAACAGAAAATAAAAGCACAAGTCTAATAGTTGATTAAATGTTAAAGCTTTGCCCACCACATACTGAGAGGGCACACGCGTGAGCAGCAAGAATCAGGAAACAGGCTGCTCCCAGTCCTCATTGTGCAAACCCAAGGAAATTTCATTAGAGTCTATACAGTCATTACAGAAAAGATCAGAATTTGTCTGTCTGGTTCTATCAGCCCCATTAACTTGATTTCATTAGGCATAAAAATTATTAACAACATATCTCCATAGAAAAACAGGAACAGAAAGATCCTCAGAAAAGCAGAACTTTTGGAAAAATATATAAAAAATCAAAACAAATGACAAATTAAAATTTGAGCAGATTTTCCTTCCAGTTACAATTTGTGATAATAAATGCACACGCAAACACACAAACACACTTACACACACACAGGTTAGTTTTCCACCACATTTCAGAGATTGAAGCAATAGGTGCATTAAAATGTTTGGAAAATAAATATGGAAATGCACAAACAAAATGGCACTGGTATTTCTTTTTATTCAAAATCATGACCCTGAAGACAATTCTTTTTTTCTTTTATCAAATCAGCATCAATCAGAGTTTGCAAAAATAACAAGAGGAAGTTGTTGTGGTACCTTTACTAATCATGCAAATATAAGAAAGCAGACCTGTAGAGCTGAAAATAACTTCTGCTGTTGGCTTGTCTCAGATTTGCCTGTTAATATATTGCATTTTAGGAACTTTTTTTTTTTTTTCATTTTTTTTTCAGCAACACTCTCTAATGAAGAAGAAATTGCTGAATGAGAAAAAGGCATGACAAGGATGAAATTCTCTGACCTGGGCTCTGCAGAAGGTCATGTTGGCTGGTCATAATCTATTAAATCAGCAAATATAATACACATTCTTTAGGTGTTTCAAGGATCAGTGGCATTGTGATTTCCAAAAATTTACAGCGGTACCTTGTGTGCTAAGAAATGATCACAACTCCTCGTAATATTGAACTTGTCTTGAGGTGTCTGAAATGGGTCAGTAAGTTAAATATTATGTCCACAGAAGCTCTCAAAAAAAATCAAAATAATTATTTTGGTTCCTGAAGACAGCACTAGTAGCCTATCTTTATTGTTTTGAAGGTAAGGAAGGGAGGGAAGTATCTTTTTCTTTCATTTAAACCTTTTCCAAGTGTTTTCTAAGCAAGTTTAAAATCTGTGGTATGTTCACCAGGAATACTAGTGCTATTGCAGTAGTCCAACATTTGATTCCCTCCATGGTCCCTTGCTGCTGCTGCTGGTGCTGTTGTTCAGGGAACAAAAGCCTTGCCTAAAATAGATTTCCTATCAAAACTGCTTTCCTATCAAAACTGCTTTCGTATCAGTTCAACTGTTTCAGTTAAGGATGTGATATATTTTTAAACATTATGCACAGCCCATTTGAACCTTCAGTGTAGATAGAATCATACCACTATATGTATGATAATACCAGTATAGCCTGTTCATTTCCCTTTCTGCACGGGAACCAACTATCCTGATATAATCACTTTATATCATTATAGCTGGGTTTGCAAAGGGGAAGGTGGGATGTGACCTGCACTTTTACTACTTTCAATGAACTTGCATGTTTAAAACAGTACAAACTCTATGTTTGGACAGGGCTTCAGGCCTAGGAGAATTACAAATATGAGCCATTTACAGTGTCTTTTGAGCAAATTGTTCTAAGAACAAACCCCAGCCCTTGCCCAAACCCCTAATTAATGAAAACCATCTAAGCCTGATTATCATGTAGAGCACAGCACGTGTGTTGAAGGGATTCTAGCTGGATTTTAACTGATGCGATTGAGCACCTACAACCTTGTTTTCCCCTTGCCAAGCTCAAGCAAAGGTGTTTCATCATAACGGGAATTATTCCCAAGTCAATTTTCACAAGTTTTTCTGCGTCCCCTTTCAATCCATATGATCAGTTATTTTTAACTACGAGGGGGAAAAAATAAAAGACACTTTAGTATATTGTGAGTATATTTTATTACATTCTGACTCAAAAGTGTCTGAAAATATTTTGCTCTGTCTTTACAAAAATCAAGTACTTCTCTTCAGAGAACAAGCAGGGAGATGTTACACTGAGGACTTAGATGTTTTAAAAGTTTTGCACATGACAGAATGCAATTAAAATGAAATAAAAATAATAACAACACAGCATTTGAATAATAATAATATCCCAAAGCACTTCACAAGTAGGTCAATATCATTATAAGCATTTGATTGTTACTTACTTGAGTGGGAATGGTTTAAGAATGAAAAATAGTTTAGCACCTTCTCCCTCTCTTTGTTGTAGTCCCGCAAAAGTGACATTTTCTATAGAGCTTCCTGATGCTGAATACCCAGACATGGAAAGCATAGCCAATGCCTAATTTAATCTCCAGCTGCACAAAATATTAGAGTTATTTTCAGTGTTTGTTTGTTTGTTTGTTTGTTTTAATAAAGTAAACATTGGGAAACAGAATAAAATGCAGTTTGGTTACCATCATTCAGCTTATTTTTATCATTAAATCACTTCAAGGTCTAGACACAGTATTCAAGACTCCTTGATGCTGTGAGGTATGGGGGTGGCTATGCATCTTCTGCAAGACTGAAGCAATGCTGAACATAGCATAAGAAATCATTTAGAGTAAAGGAAGCCAGTTTCTCATACCAACATCAGTATTCCTACCCTACCAAGAGCTTTCATTAGATGATATTTAACTCAGATAATTACCCTTCTAGCTGACATTATCCATAGGAAATCACAATTTCACTATGCCAAAAAGAGAAGCTAAATGGCTATTTCACTCCATACCCTTCAACTGATTTTTCAACTAATTTAAGGTAGAATCTTCTCTCCAGTCTCCATACAAGTGAGAATATCTGTATGGATGGGATCATTCTTTTGTTTTTACTTGATTCTCCTGGAAACAGACAAAATTACATCATTGAAAAGCTGTTTAACAGCAAATCTTTCTCTTTTACACATTCCCTGGGCCTCAGATTCATTACATTCAGGGATCTTACCTCTCGTCTTTGAGTTACACACTATGCAATACTGGTTTCACTCATGTCAGTCCAAAAGGAAAAGCCCCAAACTGTGACCAAGCATCCTTGCTCTGTTGCAGGATCAGAACACCTCGGGGTACAGGCACCCCGCTCTGATGTGCAGATACTTAACTGCATTTCCATGATCCATGGGCACTGCACTCTCTCTCTGCTGTCAGCTCCCCTTTACCAGGCTCTGGGCTTCCCAGCCTCCCCTTTCTCCAAATCCCTGTTTTGTTCCCAGATGGGCTACAGCCATGCTCCCTGCAAACATTTCAGCTCTCGGGTTCCCAAGTGCAGAATACAACTCATAGGCCTCAGAATATAAATGTAAACGTTTTGTCTATACAAGACTTGACATCAGCACGATGCATCGCTGCTCTGTCACTTGTGAGCTCTTTGGGGCAGGTACCTGTGTTTTTGCATTATGGGTACCCAACATAGAACCACTATCCATTTCAGAACCTTAAAGTGTTATTTAAAAAAATATGAACATATTTCACAAAATCAAAGAAAGTTTAAGGTTGGCAGGGTCCTCTGGAGGCCATTTGCCCAGGGAAGTGGTTGAGTCACCATCCCTGGATGTATTTAAAAGACGTTTAGATGTAGAGCTTAGCGACATGGTCTAGTGGAGGGCTTGTTAGTGTTAGGTCATAGGTCGGACTAGATGATCTTGAAGGTCTCTTCCAACCTAAAGGATTCTGTGATTCTGTGATTCTGTGATCTGGTCCAACCCCCTGCTCAATCAGGGCCACCCAGCGCAGGTTGCACAGGACCACATCCAGGTGGCTTTTGAAGATCTCCAAGGAAGGAGACTGCACAACCTCACTGGGCAGCCTGTGCCAGTGCTCCATCACCTGCACAGTAAACACATTACATATCAACAGACTAGATACAGAATAAAGCATAAAACCTGACATCTATATACCTTTAGTCATAAAAACAGACAAGGAATTTTTGAAACCATAAAAGCAATGAAAATGTGTCACCTACATTTGGATTATCCAATTATACAATTGGATTATCACACGTATCTGATTAAAAGACAGTATACTAGGTACAGAAACATAGAATCACAGAACCACTTAGGTTGGAAAAGACCTCCAAGATCACCTAGTCCAACCTACTTATCAGATTAAAAACGGTGTACCAGGTACTTTCAGTTGCAAATTTTATTTTATTTATTTTATTTTATTTTATTTTATATTATTTATTTTATTTTATTTTTATAGCTCCTGAACATTTCTCAAGTGCATTCACAGAGCTGAAAAATTATGCAATATTGCACATTATTAAACCTGCCCTTTTCATTATGACACTACTCTTTCTAAACTTCAGCAACTCTGCCTTGCTTATTGCATCAATATTGTGCATTTTCTCCTGCATCCCCAAATAATCTTGAAGCTTATTTGCATCTAGGCTTTGTTCTACTTGGTCTGTGATACCAGCCTCACCCCTTCCTATATTTTGGAAAACAAAACCTTGTGCTTTCTCTGATGTGTTCACCTCATGTTTGATACTTGCATTCTTAAATTTAATTTATCATTTTCCTTTGTCCTAATGCCCCCCAAAATAAAACAATCTTGAACAACTGCCAGTTGGTGTGTTGAGACCACTGTCTAATATGATGACTATCATTTTTTTCATTTTTGCCTTATAACTCCCTCCATGCAGTTCTATTGTCTCTTGTATTACACTTTGTGAGTTTATCAGGAGAGAAACCTTCATTAACTTAGTATCTGTACAGCAAGTAGGACAACAAGGCACTGATTCAAGTCTGAGACTTTTCATCTCTGTAATAACAACAGCAGTAGCAAAACCAGCCCCATTGTATCTTTATGTTGCTCCAAGAAAGTTTTTGTATGAAAAGTGCTTTTTTCTTTTCTTTTTTTTTTTTTTTTTTTTTCTGTACTTTGCACAAGGTTCTGACTGGTAACCTCCAAATATCCCTTCCAGTTTAAATTTTTCTATGATTTTGTAATTGGGCTAAAAATCGTGAAGAGGTGGATCTTGTTTTGTGTGAAATGCTGAGAAGGTTGACTATCACTGTTTTAGTCTCCCAGGGTGGGTTTTACCTTATTGATCTTAACACACTTAAGAATAGTTTCTGTGCCTAAGCCAGTCATCCTTGACTCTGTTTGGTTACAGGAGAGAAAGAAACATCTCCAGGAAGATGTTCGTCACCTGTCTTAGACACCTAACATGGGCTGAAATGGGCACCTGTTTCTCCCCAGTGTCAATACAAGAACTACACACAACCAGCTTTCTGATGCTTGAGCTGAGAAAGATGAATCTCACCATATTAGAATTACCCATTTTGCAGAAACATACACCTCTTGATGAGCTATGTTTTCTTGGTGATAACTTTTTACCTTCAGTTGATTGCATCTTCCCCCAAAACTTGAAAGGAACAAATCAGACATTTGAGTTGAGATGTAGCAGAGACGTTTTACAAAGACATAAAACCTAGCATCAAAAATGACAATTCATATTCTTTTGTGATAACTTTCTTCACTGACAAGACTGAAGAAAAAAAAGGAGGGGAAGAAAAAGAAAAAAAAAAAAAAAAGCTCGTTAGTAACAAGCCACAGAACCTCTCTAAGGAAATGGAAATGTTATTTGAGTTTTACAACTCAACTCTGCATTGTTGACAGAGCACTCCCTGCCAAGCATCCACTTGCATAAAAACATTTATTATGTTTTTACAAATGCTGAACAAACCATCCAAGATCATATAGGGACTTAGAGCAAAAGGTTATCATTAATAGCAGAGAATTAACAATGTGATACAACATTATAAAACTGCTGAATCCAACTTGTGACCTGATTGTGTTCTGTGTTCAATGAGAACATTAAATTCTTCACGTGGTCAGGCTCTTAATAGCCACATGCCATTAATAACAACAAGAAACCAAGTCTGGGAAGAAATTGTTTGATAAAGAAATTTATTTGGCAGTAAGGTGTAGGGAAATCATCATGGAAGCCTTCTTCTTCTCTACCCTGGCAGAGCACAAGACAGCTCTGACTCAGGTAATAGCTGTTTGCTCTATATTTGGAATATTTAATATTATAAAATCTGGTCTGCTATCTATTTTCTTCCCCCATTAATTGTCATATCCAAAATGCACTCAGGATCTTTAGTTTCATTATTTTAAGCCACTGTAATTTCATTTTTTCTCATCTTAAAGTAGCACTTCATAATCACTGAATCACAAAATAGTTGAGATCGGAAGGGACATCTGGAGATGTCAGGGTTAGCTAGGGCAGGTCACTTAGGACAGTGTGCAGTCTGGTTTTGAATATTTCCAGGGATGGAAACACCTCAACATCTCTGGGCAACCTGTTCTAGTGTTCAGAAAGGCAATAAACAAATAAAAAGATAAAATGCTTATCTCTATTTGCTTCAGAGAGAAATGCATACACCACAACTAGAATTTCAGTTTGAAATATGACGTGTAAGAGGCAGGTAGCATGCCTTCCCTGAATCTGAAGTTCACTTTGCAACTCATTTACCCGTGTTAATCAGTCAATAGATTTGCAGAAATTATATGTTGATTTTCCCTCTTTTTAATTTAGTCATTTCTGCTAGCTGCCAAAATTAATTAAATAAAATGCAGCTCTAAGAGCTGACATATGAATCAAAAATAGCAGGTGCTTTCTTTCAAATATGCTATCAGGAGCCCAGTTTCTGCCCCCCCCACCATGGTCTGGGAAAATGAATGGACAACTTTCTCTTCCCAGAGGATTTCCATCTTGATTGGGACATATGCAAGCGTTGCATGGGAGGTTGGACAATGCCAGCAGAGGAGAGCAAAGAAGCCATCACCATACCTTGGAAGTTGCATCAAGCCCTGGTAGGCATCTGGCAGGTCAATGAGACCTCAAAGCCAGCAGATATCTACCTCTGCACCATGGAGCAGCATCAGCTGCAAATGTCTCTGTTCAGGTAACCCTGCAACACAGAAGGCTGTGCCTCTCCTGCAGTGCCACCATGAACTCTAGGGCACCCCCAGCTTCTGGGCTATTGGATAAAAACTGTGGGATTCACAAGGTTAATAGATCACGTCCTGATTTTTTTTTTTTTTTTCCAGCTGAAGTTGTTTCCTGTCAAATGACAACTAAGGAAAGTCATTTCCAGATGAAGTTTCATAGAATTTGGTGTTTCGTCAACATCCTTCACAAAACAAACAAACAAACAAACAAACAAAAACAACAAGAAATGTCTGTCTCTAATTAAAGATATTAGTGATAAGCTGAGCTCAATAAGATTATTTTAATCTTTTTTTTTTATTTTATTCTAAAAACTTTGCTGAAACTCAAAATTTTGAAAATAAATGTAGGTCTATACTGAATGCTGAAAAAAATGAATTAACTTCAAATTGTCTGCATTAGTAGTAATATTTGGTCTCCACATAATGATCATATATGATCATATAATCTCAAAATTTGTTCAGTTGTTTGTTTCTTCAGGTTGTTTTTTGTTTGTTTGGTTGGTTGGTTTTTGGTCAGAATGTACTGACCTATCTGTGATACCTATTTTATATTTAGTAATAATCAGTGAAGATGTATTAAAGCTGTAATTTAGGCCCTGGCATATGAATGTAAAACAGGCAAGTTGTTCAGTTTATTCTGCCTTATTGATGCCAGTATAAAGAGGAGGAAAATGAATTTAGTTTGTAAAACTCTTAGAGGTCTCTATATGTATTTTTTAAGGTAAAGATCTTTCTTCCTGAAGTGAATCCTTTATAAATAAAAGTAATGGGTCATTTAACAGGCTGAAAAATAAGTAATGGGTGAGGTAGTATGAAAGAAATAAGAACTATCAAGACCAGTAATACTGGATATTTAAAATGACATGAAGCATCAAGCTAATACACATAACATTCTTCACCACCCCCAAACAGTTTTTTAAAGTTGCTTAATGCACAAACGCCAACTGTACGATCTGACTTCCATGGAAGTTGCCTCCAATAATAATCCTGCCTCCTGACAGATATGCCTGGGAGGGAAAACACAAATCTTGGCATTTCAGAAGTACCCATTCACAGCACTAGCCCTAGAGGCTGCTAATTCCCTTAAGCGCTTCACATGCCTTGCACAAAGGAGCACCAATTATTGGCCAAATTCTGTTCTCATCCTCAACTGTCCAAAAACCGCAACAAAGAGGGAAAATTTTAACCCCACGAAATGAATGGCAAACTTCCCCCTGGTATCAGTAAAACCAGGATTTTACTGAAATTTACACCTTATACTTTTATTCTTGTACAGGTAAGAGTTTCCGTTTCTGTCTCAGAGCAATGACTCTGTTTCCTGCTGGTTTTGAGATGTAGGTAAATATTGTTTAGGTGTCACTGTTTAGGTCTCTTGTGAAAACTGTCCTGGGTTGTGAGTCCACGGCAGAGCCAGAAACAGCTTTGAACAACAAACTTCCAGATTTGCGCATTAAAAGGGAATATGAACTCTTATGTGTCAGCACTGTTCCCTTTGGTTTATTAAGGCCTAGATACTGACTTTATTTTATTTTTTCTACATGGATGTTTTCTAGACATTTTTGTAGAATATTTCCCTACCAGGCACCACGTTGTGGTAGGTTTGGATTGATGAGATTAACAGTCATCTCTGATTTAGGTTACTTCTGAGAAGCAACAGTAATTTTTCAGACAAAAATACAAGCATACCTCAGTAGCAGAATTAAAGACATACATGAATATACTTAGAAAATCTGACCTATTTGGAAAGACAGCTTCACTGAGTATGATCGAGTAGGTGTAGTTATGTGTTAGAGTGAGAAGCACAGTGAAGCTATGAGAAGGAAAGATTCAGGCACAACCTGGATGAGTCCAGAATATGACTGAGAGAAACAGAGAGGGAGGAGAGAGAGTTTCTTCATCAGGTGGTAGAAGGAATACTCGGAGCTGCACCATAAAGTCATGTCCTCCCAAGAAGGAAGGACCATGCAACCTTTGTGAGCAGAAAATACTGAGATCTGACTCTGTCATCAGTTTTTCTTCTTCCTTACAGCAGTACAAAGGACCCTGGATTTTAGCTAGTAGCACATTATGACTCTGGAAGATTTAAAGCACATGACTGCCCTCAGAATCCAGGTTGAAGTTCCTCCACACAAAAATAAATGAAAAAAAAATGTATTTAACATTACAGGAGTGTTTGAAGCTAGCTGCTTGTATTCAAGTAAACTATTTTTACAATCAATCCATGCAAGCTCCAGTGAAAAACTTGCTGGAAGTCAATTGAGTTTTGTTTATTTTTTCAAGATGTCATTATGGCTGTTTTCAAAATACTTTTTTAAATATTCATTTTAACCACCAGACTGTCTGATAAATGCCCTAACTAAAAAAAAAAAAAAAAAACTTTACTAAACATGAAGTTAATCCTCATAAGCCTAAACTGATGCTTATTTAGTTCCTACAGGTGAGTTTCAAAATTGCATTTTTTCACATTTATCCACTAGAGCCTCAGATTGTGCTTGAAATCAGCAATAATTGCCACAGCGTTTGCCATAGCTGGGTTAGACAAGAGGATTCTTTGTATGTCTCTTTTATTACATTGTCAATATATTAATACAAGTTATATGAACAAACCTAAAGAGACAAAGAGCTATTTGTTATGTTATTATCCAGGGGTGAAAGCACAATTCTTAGAGAAAAAAATCCAGTAGGGACTGTAGCGGAACAAAAGGTCTAAGTAAGGCAGGCTTCGACACCTGATTATATGCAAACCCAGCAGTGTAACCATGCAGGGATTCCCTTCTTCTGTTTGCAGACAAGGGTTGAATGAGAAATGGTGAGATAGCAAGGGAGTGTGCAAGCTTAATGATATGCCTATTTTTTCTATCAGTTGCTAATCTGTAGCTCTGGTGATGATTACTATTTCATCTCCGGAGAGATTTTATTCAGAAGCATCAAAATGACATTACAATTGAATGCCTTGTGCTTCTTTAAGTATAGTGCCAGATTGTCAGGGCTGTCAGCCACATAAGGGAGAAAGTCCTCCAATTTCATTCTGCTCCTTGCCCCTCCCCAGGTGATGCCAGCAGCGAATGGCAAGAGGAGGTAGGATCCAGCCTCCTCACCTGATGCGCTGTAAGAAGAGAGCGCATTGGCAGGAGGAGCTGGACTTGACCTCGATTCATCAACACCAGAGTGTATGGCTGCTTGATGGGTGATTCAGTTTGGGAAAACAGAAATAGAAGAGAAAAACTGCAAGTTAGGCCATGCCTCAATTTCTGGTTTGTTCTCAAGAGCAAGCGACGCAGAGATCCATGCATGTTAACCTACTTGTACGCAGGGCCATTTCCCACCCTTGCTTACCACAAGCAGGGCTGTTACTCTCAGTAGTCCTGCTGAAATCAGTTCACCTCCTTCTGTCCTCGGGCACTAGTGACTGCACAAACTGCAGAGTCTATTGATACTCACAGTTTTGCTGATGTATCTGCAACAGTTTTAAACTAGCAACTTCAAGAACTAGTCACAGCATAGCCTCCTCTCCAGCTGACTAAACATTCAACCCATGTCCTAGATAAGTGTAATACTTTTTCTGCCATCACTACCCTAAGACAGTTCCTGGACCCAGATAGTTTAAATCCAGCTTGTGAATGTTTCCGTGAGCTGCAATCACATGCCTGGACTGCAGTGCCTACACCCCAGTGTCCCTTCCTGTCGTCACATCAGGCACTCCAGGTGTAGAAGCTCAAATCTGTGACTCAAGTACTAATTTCTGGAATTGCCAAAGCTTCCAAAGAGAAACTTCTCTAAATGTTTAAACATTTGCTTTGAGAAAAAACTAGAACCATTTACTTCTGTTGTGGAACTATTTAAAGATATGGTACAGTAATGTCTTCAAACAAGATTTTTTGGCTAAATTGATAAGCTCTATTAGTTTAAAATTCCTTTCTTCAAGCGAAAGAAGAAATTGATCCACTTCTGCAAATCTTAGGTGGGTTCATGTTGGAAGCCATGGATTCTTCCTGCTGATAAATAAAGGTTTATGCCACCCTTGGAAATCAAGTCTGGAGTCAGTTCTTTGTGAAAAAGCTAATAGCCTGGGCAAGTTAATGCATCTTGTCTAGATGGCACTTCTTTCAGACAGGAACTCTTTCCCCCTAGCTGAAGAGCAACCATCACGTTACCTTTATATGTGCACCTTCGTGTAAGAGATCCTATACTCTGTCCAGTACCCATTCATTGTGTGACTCAGGATAAACAGTTACTGTCAGAGTCAAACCAAAAGGTTTGCACCAGACAAGGACATCTTGCACAGTCACTACACATGCAGGCAGCATGTGTTGACAGAATCTTTAGAGGTGAGGCTGAAATGGGTTATGCCTTTATAGTATATGCAGAAAAATTATTTATTCTCTGTGTTAATACAGAGAAAAATCATCAAGAGGTACAGAAGTCACCACTAATCTTCCTGGGCTGAAGCTTGGTAACCTGCATGAAGACCTCATGCCTCCCTCTGCACATTTCCTGAGGGTGCAGTGGTCTGTATCACTCCGGCTAAGCAAAGCAAAAGTACCTTAGAGCTGAGTGGTGAATTAATTGCGCTCTGGTCACCTGCCAATATAAAATCAGAACAGAGTGTGACTTCTGTGTGAATTGCACATGATGCATAGATGCTATTTGTATGTTAATAACTGTGTGGCCTTTTGCTTTCCCTATTTATTCCCTGTGCTTTGTCCAGATGCGAGCAGGTAAAGTGACCCACATTCTCCTCTCCAACACATCACACACTGCATTGCCCATGCACAAAGCGTGCAATCAATTTTTCCCCACTGCATACCAACACGAGCACAGAGGCAACCTGAATCACACAGACTGGGGAAGGAGCAGCCACCCCTCCTCCTCCTGGGCCAGCAAGCAGATGGCAGAACAGCAGCACAGTTTTGCAGCTCCAGGACCAAAGTAACAGATGTTGGATTGCCGCACACTTTCTAGAGTTTAAATCTTCCAAGAATTTCTGGAGCTTACCTGGCTTCCCCTTTCCTCCCGTCATTCACAGACAAGGCAGAAGCCTCAGAAAACAAGATTATGCAGGCCCTTAGCACTGCCTGAAGCCACAGTGTCAGCAGGGATGGTGAGAAGAAGGTGTGGCCAATGGCTGAAATATATGTAAGGGTGCAATCCTTCAGAATAAGGATTTTTGAAGATAATTACAGGGGGTGGAAAATTGAGAAATTTTAAAGGAGTAAAGATTTTAGCTTCTTACAGTGCTATCCTAAAAAATGTTACAGGATGAGTTGGTGATATCTTATGTGAATCTGAACACATGGAGAGGTGTTTGAAAGATTATTAAATAACTGTAGAAAAGGAAACGTGTTAAAACCAAACAGTCTTCTCTTCTCCTCTTCTTCCCAATAGGTGACTGCAATTTTCTGGGCTGATTTAAATAGACTAAATAGTTGTGCACAAGGAATTTCTTTCCACAAGCCCCAGTTCCAAACTGTACTTCCACTGTGTAGAGCAGCATCTACATTCAAATCTGAATCTAAGCTATGCTCCATTTTGCTTGTAACTCAATTTTTATTTCTATCATGAGCTAGATTGTCTTGATTGGTATAATTATACCATTATATTATCAATGGAATTTACGTTATCAATGCACTTTAATTATCATTAAGGATCTTGGTCTCATTTGATCTGGAGTAAGTCCAAGGAGTTCAAATGAAATATTCCAGCACTGGTTTTTTTTGCAGATGCATTCAGGGTCATGACCTAACTGTAAAATGGATGGTTTTAACCCAGAACAGATTAAACAGATACGAGAGGAAGGAAATAATCTGTCTGGAAGCTGGTAGTGTTTTCTTCAGTGAGATCCAAACAAGATCTGGTTACATAAATAGTTCTAATTTTAATATTGTTTATCTAAGTCCTCTATAAATTGCACTTTATTTGGTGTATAAGTCTATTTCATTCTTCTCTTGCACAATTCTTAATTATTAAAATGGCAATTTTAAACTTTATTTTTTTGTTACAAATGATTTCAAACTGTCATTGAGTTGTAGTTTATCGAATTATTCAAAGTTTGTTATCTAAGGTCTCATCCTAGTACTGAGAGATTGATTGTTTCTGAAATGTGCAAGTATACTCCAAAAAATGTTGCTTCTGATCACTGTCTGATAGATTATTTCTGTGGTGGCTGAACTTCAGAACAAGCATCCTTCTCCTCTCTTCACAACTAGCAACAGAGACCTGGATATCAAAAGCAGCCAAAAAGACTATATTACAGGTTCATCCACGCAGCCTGGATTATGGTTTCACCCATGTACTAAGAGCCACATTTAACTACTCTCTCTAAGAAAATACAGCGAATTAGAAGCCCTGAGAGTACTGCAGGCAGGTTCTGTGCCTGTCCCTGTTTCTCTGAATTGGAGTAGGCTGCTAACAGGAAAATTTCATTTCCTTTTCGTTACGCAGCTGCTGGCTGTCTGAGATTGCTGATACGGTGAGGATATGGGCAGGGATGTCTCAGTAAGTCCTGGAGAGAGTGCTAACAGGATTTATACATCATCAGAAGATCACTGAAGTTCAAGAATAAGGGAGGGACACTTATATGTTTGAAAATACAGGTGTTACTTTGGCCTCAAAGATAGTTAATCGGGTCTGTGGTTAGTTTTCTTGATATTTCATCTAGTTTTCTTGTTTTCTCACACAAAAAAAATAGGCATATAATGATGATTAGAGATAATTGAAAGAGACATTTTTTTTCAGAACACATGCTCCCATTTGAAACAATAATAATCTCAAACTTTGTGTAGGATGCTCTAATTTTAGTGGGTATGTCCCCTCTTCTGGGAAGTTAAATATCTCACTGTCATCTACATTAGCAGTATTCTGTCACTTCGCTTTCTGTTTATTCTGCATGAGGTATCTACATACTGTATTTAAAGACTCGCCTGCAGTTGGTACTTGCAGGAAGGTTAACTGGAGATGCTTCATATTAGGATGCTGTGCTTCCCAAACCAGTGTCTGCTGTGGCTTTGTGGCATTTGAATCCTCTTTGGAACGAGGTTTCTGAGGTGCCAAATGTGTTTCCCCACTGCATAACTGATACACACAGTGGTGAATCCCCACCCCATAGGAATGAGAATGCATCTGCCTAGCCCTTCTGCTGCACCTCATGCTCCTTTGCCAGATAACCGGGTTGTCTGCTCTCCCGTGTTCCCGCTCCGGCTTTGGGGTCATCCTGACTGCCTGTAAGAGCCGCATTCAGATGCTGGCATGTTGCCACACACTGTCCTTTGTGGCTCCAGCGCCCATGAGGTCCGTGCATCCCATCATATTCCTGGCTGATGATTGATCGCTCATGCATTGTGCATCAGCGCGGTCTCGTGCTGAGGTCCTTGACATCGCGGCCTGCTGGGATGAGCAGCGCTCGCTGGCTGTGTATGCACGTCTGTCAGCTCAGTGAGGGAGCGGAGGGAAAAACGGACGGAGGGGAGTCCCCCTGTAACGGAAAGGGACAGAGGCTGAGCAATGCAGGGACATTTGAGATACCAACACTGTGCTTAACGAATGCCATGGTGCAGCCTCCACCAGCGACATCCACGACAACAGCAATACTGAGCTATGTGATCCCTTTGTCCTAGCAGACACAAAGGATGAATCAAAGACAAATGATCAAACTCTATGCTAATCTACCTTAAGTAATTTTTTTTCTTTTAAAGATAGCACTCATTTTGTGCAAAGTTTACAATGCAGGATTTTTTCACATGATTTATATTGTCCATGGCTCCTTCACTCTGTCAGAAGGGGGAACTGCACTTGCACATTAGCATTTTAGCTTTTCTAATGCATTTTTTCAGCAGAATTCTTCCCATTTGAAAGATATCTCAGATATCTTCTCCAAAGGAAAAAAATAAAGCTGTCGATAGAAACAGATCTGAAGGGGATAGCTTAAATCATTGATCCAGCTGCCTGCAAACACAGAAAGCCATACAATAAATGTTTAATACAAAAAGCACTGTTCACTCTCAACATCCACAGAACACTTCCCAGCACTCCAAAAGCAGATTAGATGCTGTATGAAGTTCCAAAGTTAGTGGCAATGTTCAAATACCAGCCCACAACTTCTGCCCACAACTTTATCCCATCTTCTAAGTATCAGTTCTACCACAAGCCTAGGGAAGCAAAGGTTAGGTAAGTAACCTCTATTTCACCTTTCATTTTCAAGTTAAATCCCTGTCTGTCCTTTGGTCAAGATGGATATGCAGAGAGAAGAATAATGTAAAATCATCTTAGTTCAGAGCTTGTTGAGAGGAACTAGGGACATATTGTTGTTGGCCTGATGCCAATGTTGTTGAAATACTGCTTGTCACTTATTTTTTTGTCCTCATGGAAGTGGAGACCTCCATGGGGAGGGTGCTTTCATTAAGGAACTGTCTAACTGATCTCCACAGGAGGAAAAGGAGCTCAAAATTTTTTTATCTTCAAAGAACTTACCCAGGGAGGAGGATGGAAGATAAAGATGAGGCAGAATGAGATTTAGATGGACAGTTGTCAGGAAGAGACAAAGATGACCTCACAGCTATACGTCATAACAGTTGCATTAATACATGTACAACCAATACAACGCAAATGCCTTTAGGTGACCCCAACACAAAATTCCAGTTAGAGGAACAGAGGAGCAGGACACTATGGGATACCTGACCCGAATGCACAAAGCCTTTTTACAAACATGTGGAAATACTTTGTGGGCTGCAAAGCAGTGAGCAAGGATATTCTGATCACGGAATGACAATGCAGTGAGCATGCACACCTCATGCAACAGCTGTAAATCATTTAGCATGACACTCAAAGCCCATACAATATCGATGAGCACTAGAGGTCTTCTAGCTACCGTTACCCTCAAGTTGCATTTAGGTCCTTACCTTTAGTATTTTGTAAAATAGCACTGTGAGTGCTTGGAGTGAGTGCTTGTGAGTGCTTCCAATACTTGGAATACTCCAAGTATTCCTTGGAGTACAAAGCTGTTTCTCAAAACAAGTTTCAGCCTCAGAAGTTCCTATCACCTTGCTGAAGAATTCCAACTGTTCTGATTTAATTGAGTCTGCAAACTCCACACTTCCTTTTCCTCAAAATTTGACATTGCTGGCTGGGGGAAAGAGACTCCAGGAGAGTTTATTTACTTTGTTATGCTTTTTCTTTTCCTTTAAACATGCTGAGAACTACAATACCGGAGTCCCCAGCAATTAAACTTACCAATTTACAGTTATTTAAACATGGCTGGATCCTGAGGGTGTGTATGTTGAAAGAAATTAGTACTCACTAGTACAGAGAGGGATCTGCACTAACTGCCAGATAAACATTCCTCCCACAAAGGAGGAGGAACGTAGAGTACTCAAGGTGAAAGCAGCTTGCATGGCTTTGAAAGTGGAGTTAGTCATCTTCCTTCTGCTACTTAGTACAAGCTCACCTAAGAGTTAGTGTTCAGTGTCTAGGACACTGTAAACACATACACTGTTTCGGGACATGGTGGCTTCCAGTATCCCCAGCCACTGCTAATTTATTCTTGACTCCAATATGCATTTTACCACAATCCCCTCTGCTAATGTGGCTTATGAGATATTTTTCATCTGTAAACTAACTAAATAAAGCGATTAAACTAAAAGATGACTCTTCAGAAGAAGCTGCTTTTTTGACTGGGCTTTGCTGAAAAACATATTTTTTCCTGGTAGCAATAGAGTAAGTCTTGGAAAGATACAATTCATCATAAGCCAAGGGTAACTCTGTGACCTTACTATGCTGTACTAGTTAATAAATAATTCCACCAAAAATATCACGATTTTTAGGTCTAATCCTAAGTAACTAATTAAATAAGAACTGTCCTCATTATACACCAACTTTCTTTGTTCTTTGCTCTTACTTTCCTAGAACTCCCTACAATTGCCTAGAAACCATAGGTGCGGTGAGGAGAATAGCCAGGCATCCATGGTAAAGATAAGATTATTCAAACATTTTCCAAGAATGGTTTAGAAATAATTGATTCTCCTCTGAGACCCGGGAATGGAAAAGAGGGCCTCTCAAGCTCTCTTTCATCTTATTATCTTGTTTATTGTATTATCTTGTAGTCAGTTCAGATGTAGCTCAAAAGAAAGCAGACTCTGTCATATTTTAACTTCTCTTTTTCTACTCCCAATTTACACTGAGACAAAAGCAGATTATCGTAAAATACTTTAATTTTACTCTAGAAGAGAAATTCTTTAGGGGCAAGTAGTGATCAGATGATTCTTATAGTTAAGTATTATGTTTGGGGTTCATACCCTATATCTCACAGCCCTGTATTGCTGCTGGTCAAAAAGATTGTGTGCCTCAATATAAGAGCTCAGTCTCCCCTGCCTGCAGCTGGGCGCAATATGGGAATTTCTCTTCTTCCCATCCATTTATTTTTCCCAGTTCAGCCCAACACATAAGAGTTGGAAGGTCCGGAGTTATGCTTAGTCCAAAGAAGAGGGTTGCTAGGTGACAGAAATAGGTAAATGATGTGAACAAATAGAGATATGAGAGGAAGTTGTTGAATATGATTTCTCTTCTTGCTCAGAAAATGAGTAAGGAGAACAGCATGAGGAGGAGAGATAGCAGAAACAGTGCAGAGACCATTCTATTGCTGGTGAAATCTGGAGGGCTTAGGTGGGAGGACTGGGTTGGAAGCTCGGAAAAATAAGATAAAAATAAAACCGTTATCGTTCTGGTGAGGTTTTACACTGTTTTTGTTGTTGTTGCTCTCATTACTAATATATTGCTCATGGAAGCAAATGTGAGTGAGTTCTCAACCTGTCCTCCTGGGGACAGATATAACAATGGAAAAAAAAAGGAAAGTTCAAATGATGCCTATAAGTTTGTAGAGAAACCCAAACCCCAAAACGGCTTGCTGCTACCATGGTAACTACATTTATAACAGAATGAAAGTATGAGATACAGATAACATTTCCGCTTCTTTTGACTTATTTGCTTTTTCTGTAACACCTTTCATCTCATCAACGTCAGACTTGACTGTGAGCACCTCAGCCCAGATGCTTTGCCCTTTCTTGAAGAGTGTCTGAACCTTCTGGAGGGCCTGCCCTCCAGCCCAGATATCTCCTCAGGGGGTTTCTCAGCCTTCCTAAAACATTTCCACTTACATACCTTTAATTCAGCTGCAATGAAATCAGCTTAATGTGGTATGCATCTTCTTGGCATGGCTCTTTCTTGGCTATGCTTCTGTCAACACTGTTCTTTCCCTCCAAACAGCCCAGCTTTTAGGTCCTCAAAGAGATGGAAGGAAGAATGAAGGAGATTTTGAGGAGTTAGGTTTTCTGAATGTTTATATATGGGTGGTTAGCTGAATCCAAAGACATGAAAAAGATTTCACTTTTGCTTAAGGATGTTTATTTGAGGTACCTCTGTATCATCAGGATTTGAAATGCTTCTGCCTATGGTAAGTCAGAAATAAAGGTTTTCAACTGAGAGACCAATTAGGCAGAGAGAAGCTGCAGAACTGTGCAGAGGCCAGGATAAGAGTATGTATATGTAGCCTTTTCTTTATGTCTTAACAATTAGGACCTCCCTGCCATATGATATGCTTCTAGTGGGAAATGGGGAGTCATCACATGATGCAGCATGGGAGTCTGACCCATGGCAGGGAGGGAAGCTGCATCACTCCTTCGCATCAAGGATGCATCAACTGTGTGCCAGCAACAGCAGCACAGCATCCCGGGAGCACTGACATATTACTGACATATTCTGGCACAAGGAAATACCACCTGAAGTGAAGGAAGAGTGGTGGGATGGACCTTCCTATATCTGAGCCTTGCCATGAGGAAAGCCAGGGTTACTGTCAGACCTGCCTGCCCTCCCAGCACAGTTCCCCCAGATTGCAGCACCAGCTATAATTTATCTTCTTTTACGCACTGCTCTTGTCTAGCAATTGACCTTGCAGGCTACAGAAGACTTAGGCAACAGTTCTACAATGAAAATATTGAAAAGCAACTTGATTACTATCCACGAGCTATATCTCATTTGAACCTCACCTTCTAAGTTTTTATCTTGCAGGGTATTTACCTTTTCAGATATTTTTTTCCTAATATCTTTGAAATCTACATGTGGAGCTCACTTTCCATCTCCCAGTTTCTGAATGGGCTTATCTGGGTATAGCAAGCAGGACATGCTGCCCATTTGCCTAACCTAAGTCTTTTCCTAATCAGTCCCATAATTAAACAGCTCAAGTAAAGGTAGCCTGTTAATTTGCACTATGATCAATTTTGTTGCATAATATGAGGGTCTCAGAAGAATATCTCTCAATTTACCTACTTTATAAATTTAATGTTGTTAGAAACACGTCTAAAAGATTACAGTAAGAAAAACTATACCAACTGTACCACTATACCACTGAGGAAAATGAAATGTTTGTGAAAATTGGACTAAAATTAACTTATTGCATAGTTTTAAATAAAAGGAATTGAGAATAACTCCTGAAAAGTTAAAACTTCATGTGTATATATATTTTAAACTAAATATTTTAACTTTTTTTTTTTTTTAACTCCTTAATATCTTTTCCTGGGGGAAGGATTTTTTCCTTTGAATGAGAAAATAATACAGAAATAATAATTTCTAATCAAGTTTACATGTTTTGTTTGTTTGTTTGTTTTTGCTTTAGCCTTTAAGATGAAAAATTAATTTCTCACCTACCTGTAAGTAAAAGTTGAAAGAAAGGACAAAGTTCTCGGAAAAAAAATAATAATAATAATAAAAAATAAAAGATGGCTTGGCAATGGCATCAGAAAAATCAAATATTTGCATATGCAAAATTTCAAGCTGCAAATACAACAACAAAAAAAAATGTTCATATTCCCAACATTAATGCACTGTTTTATTGTTATTTTACACAAATCATACAAACATATGGTGTGTAAATTCTGGGGTGCAGTGTGCCAGCTGAGAGCAACTATTGTAGAGAAATAGGGATTTCATTTAATTTTAACATAGGCAACTAGTGCTAAGGCAAGAACCTGCCTCCTACTTCTGCTTGGAGATGTGCTGCTGTGTTGGCATCTGTTCCTGCAGTGCTCACAAAGAGCTGGTTTGGATGCCCTTTGCAGGGTGATATCAGGTGCTAGGGTGTTATATATCTGCAAACACTAAGTGTTTCTTGGGTTTTGAAGAAGAAGAGCAGTCCCTGACCTGCAGCAGTCCAATGGCAGGACTTTTCCTCAGGCTTCCCAGCTGTGAGTTGCCCCACTCCCCACTTTGGATGTCTGTTTTCTCATCTGTCTCCACTGGCCACTTTGGCAGGAGCCTGCAGAGCTTCCTGACCCACAGGGGTTCAACAAGGCTTCACTGTTTCCCTCTTGGGTGTAGGCTGCTTCCCCTACAAACATCACATTAGCAGTGTCTGTCTCTTCCAAATGCTGAGTCGCTTTTCCTGACTGCTTTACTGCAGATTCTTGCCCAAGAGAAGTTACTGGCATCTCCTAGGAGCAAACAGATGTTGTCCTGAAATCCCACCCTTCTCAAGCCTGCATGGATCGGTCTGCACAACCCAAACATCTTTCCTTTATCTCATGGCTCACCTATCTTTTTTTCAAGGCCATTTTTCTTTCTCATTGATTTGGTACACTGCTGTTAGGTTTCTTAACTTTGCTTAATTAACAACAAAGTTTAACCTTCTTCCATTCTATGGGAATAACTATTTCAGCAGCTATTTCAGTAAAATGATTGTTACATGTGGATGTTTCCTCCACACCAGGGGATCATGCAGAAGATGAAGTAAAAGAGGTTTTACTGCCTGTGAAACACACTGCAGCAAATTTCTGCGTCTGTGCTCTTAGCCTGGTCAAATGAACATTAATGCAATTTAGCCTCTTTCTCTGAAGTTTAGATTAAGCCCCGTTACATTGCAAATAAAACTAACTAAAACTGATATAGACATTTATGAGCAGCTATGGTTATCATCCAATGGCTGACAACTTGTTTTACTTCCTTAACTCGATTTTGTGTCCAAACTCTAAAGGAAGGGGGAGTGTAATATTTTACTTTTAGCTCTACAGATAGTTTAATACAATTTCTGTCAGTAGACTAGATCTGCCAGACTACTGAGTTCATTTCAGTCAGGAATATGCAAATTGTTAGGCGATCCAGTATCCTCTGATATAAACGGTTTTCAGTTGAACATATATTTTCCTGTTGAAGCAGTCCTCTGGCTTTGCTGCTAATTGTGTGGTTATCTGGCTTTTGAAAATGTTCCATTCATTTTGTTGACCTTGGCAAATGTTAATCTAATTGCTTGGCCATGTTATGAGGCATTTCCATGAACCAGTCTTCCTTTTTTAAACTTTGAGATGGATGCTCTCATTCACAGATACAGAATTTTAAAATGCTTGTTGAATATTGATTATGGATTCCTGTAGCCCACACTGTTCAGTTTTATTGTTAAGACTCTTTTATATTGTTGAAAACCAGACAGACAATTGAACACTAAAAAAAGGAAAATGATCACACCACCAGTACGATAATTCATTCTTTGCTTTTGATTTCATTCCACAAGATGTTTGGAATCGTACTTAAATGATTTCCAGTCATTAAACTCCATGCTCCAACCCAATTATACTAATGTAAAAATGAACGTGAGGCTCAGGCATTAGGTAACTTGGCAACCTGTTTCTTTTCCCTCTTTTTTCAAAGTCTCTTTTACAGACACATGCTGCTGAATGCTGGTCATATAGCTCATCACTTCAATCACTTTCCCTCTCCTTCACTTCAGGAGCGCCTTTTTGAAGCAAATCACCTGCACTTACTGTGTTTTAGCTCATGTTGTGGAGAAGTCTCTAAGCACAGAACTGACCCCCCTTTTAGATAAAATAAACTGGGAAGATGTGGTCAGGATCACACCTCACTTGTTCCAACAACTAGAGAGTATTAATTCCAGCCAACCTGATCAGAGTTAGTCCAAACTAACCCACCCCAAAAGGCATACAGGACAGATGCAGGGTCCTCAGCACCAGTGGTTTTGCTCTGCAAATACTCTCCTGCTTGGCTGCAGTACTCGGTAATGACTGAAGAAGTCAATATTTTATGTGTCCAACTTTAGACACCGAAATTAGGTATTCAAATAAAATATTAGCCTGGCATTGCAGATGTGGCTACTAAAGGTATTAAAAATATGCTTTGCCCACACACAAGTGGCTAAGCTCAACAAAGGGAATTTTATGGGAAAAATGTTATGGCTTCTAATGCATAGGAAATCAGGCCATATAATATTACAATCCCTCTGGTCCTAAAAGTTATGAATTTATTTTAAACATTGCTTTTCATTATACTATTGTTTCTAATAGACACGTGCCTGGGGTTCTACAGGTGTGCTGAAAATATTCTAGGGTAAATAATAACTATTTCCAGAGAACAGTCAAAATTGCCCTGACACAAACAGACATTTATTGGCAGGAGGTGCTTGCAGCATTGACTCTGGCTAGGTACTTAGGAAGCATTATGATATTCCCTATTGCCATTAATGATGGCACTTACAGGGATATGCAAATACCCTGCTCAGTTCCCTGCCCCAGAGCGCTTCCAATTCAAGAAAGAAGATGTGGTGAGACTGGACAAAGGCCATGGTAGATATCTGTTACTGGACAAAGAGCTTCCAGGACTATTTAGTCTGTGCTTCATGCCTTCTCTGTAATCTACTAATCCTGCCTTCTTGAAGGATTTGAGAGGGGCTGGGATATTAAGAAGAAAATGGAAATACATTGCATTTATCTGCACACCAGTATTTTTAATTATGTAGCATTTGGTATTCATCCTTCTTTGCCGTCCTGCTAAAAATAGTTCTAGTTATCCAATCAAAACCCAGAAGCAGGGTCATGAAGCTTGGGGACCTACGTACAGAAACAGATTAACAAATATGAATAAATTCTGATACACTACTCACTAATTTGTGTAGTATTTTACCCCTGAAATAATTTATTTGATCAATTTTTATTTTTATTTTTTTTTGTAACGAATAATGAGACAGTATGAAAAGTGAAAGGACTAAAGACCCCAGTCTCTTCCAGTGAGGCTATTTATGGAATAGATATTATTCATCAGGACTAACAGCAACGGAGTGGATCTTAGAGTGAATACTTGAAATAATGACTCTGTTACCCAGAAAATTATTCCACAAAGAGTAGGAAGAACAAGAGATATTGTTGATTCTTACTTTATACTTTAATAATGTATATTTTAGCCACCTCTTCTGTTCCAGGTGAATCTCTGTTTTCTCCTATGAAAGCTTTGATGTTGATATCATGTAACAGCTATTACATGGTCATTGTTAATTTTCACAGCTGTTTCATTGTAAGAAGAAAAAGATATTGGGTACCTGCCAATTAAATACATGGAATTGCCATTTTCATTTATTGCAGTAGCCAGTTTGACTTGTATTCATGATGTTTTTTGTTAATGTAGATAAAATGACAGCACTGGCAAGAGAGCGTGAGTGTTTTTATGATCAGAATACGTGTGTTAAAATATTCAGCCTTTTTAGCAGACTCACAGCTGTTTTCATTTTGAAATGCAAGTTTTGAACGATTGGTAATGTGCTGGTGTCTCCTACCTGTCCACAGACATAAGATCCCCCACCTCTCTGCTCATCTTCTGGGTTTTGGTGCATAATGATCAATAAGAGGGAAGGTTCCGTGGGCATACTTTCCCACCTACTTCCTATTCCTGCTTTCCAGTTAAAACACTGAATACAATTATAAACCCATTAAGCAGTGTTAAAATGCACTAATATCAGAGTGCTCTTTTTCAAAACTGGATCACTTTACAGCAGAGCCATATTTTCCTTTAGTGTACATCAGGAAGGCTTACAGAAAGCAGATATAATCAGCTACAGCATTTTTAAAATACTTCCTATAGAGAACAAAATGCATCACAGTTTCTGCTACCTATGTAAATTCTGCATAAGAAAAAGAAAGATTAAAAATAGTTTTTAATTCATTGCATTTAGTATCAAAATGTGATGCTATCTCAAAGGTACCATAAAAGTCTTAAGGCCAAGCTAGGAGTCTATGCATGGAGGCACATGCTTGGGACAGAGGTATGGGCCTGTGGCAGTGCAAATCTTTGGAGTGTAAGTCAAGGCAGTTTTTGAAGGGGCCAGCGGGCATGAAGCAGGAAGGAGGGTGCCCACGTGGCCTTAATGTTCAGTCCAGGAGCTTTGACTAATTTATATAAATATATATATACATAAGCTTGGAGATAGCTATAAAGAATGATTTGGGCATTGCTACTCCTTTAGACAGCAGAAAATTAAAACACTTAACTTGGACAGCAGTGACAAGTGATGCAATGTTTTCAGTTTCAAATGCCATGGGGAAGGTGTTTAAGGAAATGGTAATATTCACTTGGGAGGTTACAGAACCTTCCAAAAACAAAGGCCTTTTTAAAAAGCATCCCAGAACTGGGTCACCCAGTATCTCTTGTTACATCTCAACATGTATGTCCTTGAGGTAGACAAGTGTGAAGAACAGTGAGTGAAGGACAGAGACTGTTATCTGAACATCCTTCTCCCTAAGCCAATGCCACAGTTGATGCTGTGTTGTGTGGGCTCTGGGGTGCTTTACTTGGTACTTGCCAAGACCTTCTCATGAACAAGCAACTGAAATGAGTTAAGCTAAACTGAACTCTGTTTGAACTGAAGATTTAAAGTCTGAATTAGACTTTCCCCAAGGGGCTGTAGCATGCTTCTGAACAACAATAGTAAGAGCAACAACAAAGACTTAAAATGCTGAGCTACAACCAAAAACTCAGCTTCTCATTAATTAGAAACATATCCCTTCAGCAAAATTACAGACAGAGGTGAGAAGCAAACACACAAAAAAGTAAACTAAACTATAAAGCACAGAAAGTAATCTTTTAATACACTTTAACTTTGTATTGTTCTATTTGAAACTCACTGAAATGTTTATACTGATCCATTGCACTAACATCCAAATATTCTTGGATGCACATTTCCTCAGAGCATCTCATGTTGGGATTTGAAAATAGGGTTATCACCATTTCACAGGTGGAGAACTGAAGCAGGAGAAGCCCATGACTGAGACATAATCAGTTCCTGGGAGATGCAAAGTCTCCAGAAAATGTCCTGAACACTGACTGTCTTTCTTGTGTTTCATGACTATCACTGATAGAGATAAAATAAATCCTAAATGAATACTGGTCTTGTTAAAGGTTACAGAATTTGGGTGAATTCTGTAAATAATAAATAATGGATTTGTATGTGCTGTCTCACTTTTATAGGCCTTAAGATGCATTAACTTTCTATTTTCAATGTTTTCTATGCAGTTCTGAGAACTAGGATATATATTACACATGTATTACCTATATAATATGCATTATATATATTATATTCTTAATGAAAGATTATATTTTTATGTAAGATCATGATTCAAGCACCTAGAGATTAAAATAATTTAATAGTACATCTATATAAAAGTAGTAGAAACAAAATATTTTTATGTATTTATAGATGTGTTTACATATGCGTGCATATGCATATTCTGACCTTGCAAAAGAGAAATCTCTGAAAGTTGGCAGCAGTCTTTTGGATATAGGTGAATTAAATGACATTTGAGGTGATTACAGGAATAAATGTCAACTAATCAGCAACTCATCACAAAAATAAGTGCAGGTTAATGTAAAGATAATGTCAAAAAATGTAATAATGTAAAGCTAAAGAAAAAAAAAACAGAATAAAAAATCCCCCCTCTCCTTATATCCCTCCTCTTCTCTCTGCAAACACCCTGTTCCCACTCCTCCTGCTCCCTGCACCCCCAGCTGTGCCCAGCCCCCTCCCCAGCCGCCTGTGGGCTGAAGGAGGCACCAGGAGGAGCTGAAGGGGTTTGGGATCTGCCTCCTCTCTCAGCTGCCAGACCCTCTGGCCAATGCCTCTACAAGAGACCCTTACTTCAAACAGATTTAAATAGCCACTTTCCAGGTGTCTCCCAGCTGGCTAGTAACCCAATATCCTAAGGGTTCATGTACCTATTTTTCTTAAATTTTCTCAACTTCCCTTCCCTCTGCATCAACATCTGGCATCGACCTAACCACTAGATGAATACTTCTTCAACTGTGTTCAGGCCTATTTTTCATTAGCAGTCAGACCTTTTTTTTTTTTTTGAAATCACAGTCATTGTAAGCATATTTTCATAGCATTCAATCTCTTAGGCCTTCCTGAAGGCAAGATTTTATTACTCTTTCTACATGATTAAGATTGCTTATGTCATTCACAGACCACCAAAAAAGAAAAAAAAAAATCAGAACAGCACATACCGATTGATTTCACAGAATCACAGGATGGTTGAGGTTGGAAGGGACCTCTGGAGATCATCTAGTTCAACCCCCCTGCCAAGCAGGGTCACCCAGAGCACATTGCACAGGATCGCATCCAGGCGGGTTTTGAATATCTCCAAAGAAGGAGACTCCACAACCTCTCTGGGCAACCTGTTCCAGTGTTCTGTCATCCTCACAGTAAAGAAATGCTTTCTCATATTCAGCCAGAACTTCCGGTGTTTCAGTTTGTGCCCGTTGCCTCTTGTCCTGTCGGTGGGCATCGCTTAAAAGAGTCTGGCCCCATCCTCTGGACACCCTCCCCTCAGATATTTGTACACATTGATAAGATCCCCTCTCAGTCTTCTCTTCTCCAAGCTAAACAGGCCCAGCTCTCTCAGCCTCTCCTCATATGACAGATGCTCCAGTCCCCTCTTCATCTTCGTAACCCTCTGCTGGACCCACTCCAGGAGCTCCACGTCCCTCCTGTACTGGGGAACCCAGAACTGGACACAAGACTCCAGATGTGGCCTCACCAGGGCTGAGCAGAGGGGGAGGATCACCTCCCTAGACCTGCTGGCAACACTGCTCCTAATGCACCCCAGGATACCATTGGCCTTCTTGGCCACAAGGGCACAATGCTGGCTCATGGATAACCTGCTGTCCACCAGGACTCCCAGGTCCTTCTCCACAGGGCTGCTTTCCAGCAGGTCAGCTCCCAACCTGTACTGGTGCATGAGGTTATTCGACCCTAGGTGCAGGACCCTGCACTTGCCTTTGTTGAACTTCATGAGGTTCCTCACCGCCCAATGCTCCAGCCTGTCCAGGTCCCTCTGAATGGCAACACAGCCCTCTGGGGTATCAGCCACTCCTCCCAGTTTTGTGTCATCACCAAACTTGCTGAGGGTGCACTCTATTCCATTGTCCAGGTCCTTGATGAATAAATTGAACAAGACTGGACCCAGTACAGACCCCTGGGGGACAGACTTAAACTGGGATAAACAGCCTGTTATGCCATGAGGTCTCAGAGAAGTGCACCAATTACAAAGGACTACAAGCAGTGAGTAGATTAGGAACAAATGCCATCCAGAAGCAGTAGCCTTCTTCCATTTCAGCCTAACTTTGACACCATGCACTTCTATAGCTCATGTAACCAGTTCTGATAGCAGGTGATAGCAAAACATCCTAATAAACACTGTCTTTTTTTTTTTTTTTAACAGAACTTTAACAGGTTGCTGACTAGGGACAGTTGGTTTAACACTACTTAAAAGGCTGGGATGATGCACCACGTTCTGTGGAAAGAGGACACGAAGGAGAAAATATCCTGGTAGCTGATGGTAACTAATTTGAACTCAATTCTGGCCTCCTAACCACAATAGTATGAGCCAAGGGTAAAGCATCTCTGTCAACTCTGCCTCCATTACCCAGATATTGCAACATATTTGTCCTCTTCAGGGAGGTAAAGGTACATTCACTTATGGACACGAAGCATACAGTGACAGTCTTAGAATTAAATGGAAGTATATAGACACAGCATGACATCATTAGTGTAAATTGGTAAAAAAATTCTTTTGCTGAGATTTTTAGAAGTGATTAACGGTTCTGGACTTCTGAGTGCTTTCATTTAAATCCCTTTAAAAGGACTGATTTACTAAAAGTGAGAGAGCTCGGTGTGAGAGTAACTCCCGTTTAACATATCTGAAGGTGAGCACTGTGCTCGACCTGAGTTATCCAAAGCCACAACCTGTGAAAATCCTGCCCTTATTCTTGGTTGTTACTGAAAAGTATGGTAAGAATGTTTGCTATTATTTAGTTACATAGATTCAAACTTACTATATTCAAACAGGATATAAGTCAAGTTTCCCAATTTATTTGAATATCTTAAAGTCAATTAATGTGAGGTTATCATCAATAAAATCCAGTGATGCTTTCAAGATATATTTTAGGGCTGCTCATCTAACATTTTCAAATCAGACATATATTTCTTCCTTATGAACTGAAGAGCCTGGTTTTGCTCTTCTTTGAAGTCAATGGGAGTTTTATCACTATTTTCAAGGACAAGTAAATTAGAGCCCAAATTTGCATCTGGAACTATGTACAGTGGGGTGTTCAAGTGGCATGCAACTCATCACCACAATTATAGTAATTTTAATCAACCTCATTTGCTGTTTGCTTCTCTGGGATTTCCAGGAGAATTTCTCAACTGCACTTCTATGTTAATATCTCTCTACCCTTTCTGTTTTACAAGTCCTGCTTTTATTCTGTCATTCCTGCTGCAGCTGAACTGGAGCAGTTTAATAAACCTCTTGTTACCCACATCTTCTATCCATATGTCATTGACTTAAGCAGAGCAGTTTGTCAGGTTAATATTTTATACATTTTGTATTTAGACTATTACTTAGCTGATCCACAACAGGGGATTATAGTCAGGGATAGGAATATTGAGTGGCTTTTTCTTTTTCCCCACGTGCCTGTCTCCAAGACAACTAGATGGCTGTATTTAAAAGAGTACAAAGACCAGACCATCCAAGCTCATCCAAGTCTTTTAGCAAGTGAATGCTCTGTGGTTTTGCATTTTCAGGCAGGCCTTTCACTCTGTCCCCCTGACATCTTTTACCTCAGGCTCAGATGGGTGGGAACTCCAACTGGTAGCCCAGCTGATAATTACAGCTATTAAGCTGCTGCTAGTGTAACTCAAGTTTCCTTTTGTTTCTGGTTTTATCTAGTCTGGCTGGAGCGTTTCACTACTGATAGTCATTTTTAAAAGCCACAATGATATTCTTCCTTTTTTTTTTTTTTCCCTCCCTTTCATTCAGGCTGGTGATTATTAGGTACATCCTCTCTTCAGTCTGAGCTTGCTTGCAGCGATTTTGCAAAGCACACCCTAGCTTGTGCTTTCCTCATGGATTTTACTATAAAACAAAATAAAATAAGAATAAATAAATAACATGTGGCCATAACAAAAGATCCCTGGCAACCAGAAATTAACAACAGAAAATGCCCGGCAGCCCTGTAGGCGTTCCTCATGCCTTAGCCTAGTAGCAGCCAAGCAGAGGTTGTAGCTCAATGTTAACTAACCATGATCCAGCATTAATCTGAATCTACTCCTGAAATTCAGCTCAGTGCTCCCTGGATTTCTTCTCCCTCTTTGGCTCTGTCAGGAATAACACCATGCACTGGAAATGCAATGTTTGAGTGGTCAGGCTTCATTGCTCCCCTGCATATTTCTTGGCCTGATAATTACATTAGGGATATAAAATATGTAACGTAAGGTTCCTGTGAGAATTTGCCTCTGAGCAAAGTGCTATCACATGTCATGGGGTTGCAAAGTGTGTTCAATATAAAACCCCAAACCTGTCCAAACAACATATTTAGATGGGCAACTGTAAGAAAGATTGTGCTGTTCAGCTTTAGGTAAAGCTTGCTTCAGCTCCTGCAGATAAGGGGCTGTGATGCCTGCGCAATGCCAATTTTTATTAAGACCATTTTATGCCTTTGAACATGAGAGGCACAAACTTTTATGATTCAGATAACCTTTTAGACATTTCATATTCCACAAGGATAATATCTTCATATGGATTAAAAAAAAAAAAAAAGAAGAAGAAAAAAAAAGAAAAGAAAAAAGAAAGAAAAGAAAAGAAAAAGAAAAAACAAGCCATTTCCATCCTCTCCCTACAATGATTAGTCTTGCTTTATTTCAAACACCTTCTTCTGTACTCAGCTCTGTTTGTGAGCTCGAAATTACCAAATTCCTCAAAGGGAAGAGCAGAGTACTTCAGTCGCAATTCAAACAAGATTTTATGTGCTGGCACTTCTGAAATTTCACATCCACTTCATATCAGTTAATCTAGCTGTGGAGGTAAACTTCAGCTTTTGGATCCACATTGCAGACACCTTATCAGTATGAATCTGGACTATAAATATTCCTATAAAAGGAATTGTTGTCATACATGTGATTTGCAGGGACAGTGAAGTAGTGGCAATCCTTCATCCAGAATTTTGGTGCACTAAAGTGAGAACCTGAGTCTTTTGTAAGACTCTGTTACCATGTACAACTGATACTGTTCAGAAAGCTTTAGAAAGCCATAATACATGAATTAAATTGCCAATAAAATTAATTAATAAATGCAAACATATAAAAATGTCTCCTACCAATTCCCTTACCTAGTCTCCCAAGCATATCTTTCTTTTCACAGTTAATAATATCAGGTGTAAATTAGCAGTCTTTAAATAGATCAGCAGCAATACAATGTTTTGGTTTTTTTTTTTGGTGGTGGTGGGGGGTTAAGATGAAACAATGAAATTGTTCCATCAAAAGCTGTTTTTGGAAGATAATACATTTTGTAAATAGATATTTTCCTTCCTGTTTTCCATAGAAAGCATTGGTTTTTTCTCACATACATGCACTGAAATCTGAATGTCAAAAAGGTGTTTCTTCAAACAAAATTTTTCAATCTCACTTTAAAGGGGAACTTTTTTTTTTAAGGAAACCCTGGAAATAATAAATAAACATTTCAAAAAAAAAAAAATCTTCCCATATAATCTGGTATCATTCAGTTTGGGAGTAAACATATCCTCAACCTTTAGGCTGAAACTTCTGTTCATTAAAAAATAAGTAAATAAAAGCAGGTCACTCCTTTCCATTTCCACCAGATTCTGTTTCAGATTTTGTCCAAGGGAGTACAGTTCTCTCCTGGTTCAGCAAGAAATAGGAAAGCTGAAACCAAACAAGAAAATAACCTGAGGCAGGGAAAAAGGAGATAAAACTGATGCTTAAAATAATTAAAAAAAAAAAAAAAAAAGACAAGAAAAATTGTGCCTGCTTTTCTGTCTTCACTCAAGATGGAAAATAGGGGGTGTGAGTAAAATAAAAGAGCTGAAGGGAAATATGGAGGAGCTTTCAGCCAAGCTGTCTCAGTGACCTGGGTGCATGTGATGGATGGGGCTGAGCTGAGCAGTTCAGAATTAACTTGAGGCAGAAGATGGGCTGTTCCTCAGAGGGTCATGGTCCTCAGTGGGTCATGGTCCTCCATGGTTGTGCTCAGACATGAAAGAAAACAAAAACATCAAGGTGCAATCTCATCCAGTGTCACCCACTTTCTCATCCAGTGGAGGATAAGAAAGGTTGGGATACCTCTTCTCCTCACCTCTGTCACTCATGTCCCTGGTGATGACCTATGGAGCTGCCTGAAATTGCCATGGACCCCAGGGATTACAAGGATGACAGAATTCCAGATGTGTCTTGCAGCAGAGAAGGTCTTCTCTGTACTAATTATTTTCCCAAATTTTAAGGATCTGTTGGGATGTGGCCTTCATCATCTATAGAAGTCATCAGTTGAAATCCTTTACTTTTCTTAACATGAATGTGGAGCTCTGAACAAATATCTCATTAAATCTTGGCCCAATTTGTCAATAGCCAAAAATTCCTTGGATTTCAGAACAGTCAGGATTGTAACTATAAAAAAGGTATATACATATGCATACATTTTTTTTCCTTCCAGATCAGCTGTAATGGAATATTTTTGGTATCTAGCACCACCATTTTTATTACTTTGTTGTCCTTTTCACAGAGGTGAAAATTTTGTTACTTACAGGCTTTTACAGCTGGGATCAAGCCGAGTAAGGGAAAATTCAGACACTAAGTAAAACTTCCTGAAAGCAGAAACTATTAAGCTATGTAATAATATCCCAAGGGAAATGGAACAGCTCCATCAGTTGTGACATTTAAAACTAGACTGGACAATGCACTAATCAATATTATTTGGGGACAATTCTGCTTTGTCATGAGGGTGGATGAGGGGATCTGTAAGGTCTTTTCCACATCTAATTTCTCCAACTCTGTGAAGCAGAAAAATATTGTGCAGTTGAAGAAACTGAGAACTGGGGAAGCATTGAGAAACACAAAACATGAGTTTGTTCTAGGATGAGTCCTCACTGGTGTAAACTGTTTTAAAGTCCTGGGGCCCTGACCTCCAAATTCATTGTGGACAAAACAAAGTTTTCTAGTTTCACAAACTTTCATCATTGATATAGTCAATTCAGACCAAAAAAAGGTCTTTAGTGGCATTTGTGTTGTTCCCTTTATACCAGCTAGAATCTGCTCACATTGTATGGAGCTGGTATTCGTATACACAGTGATTCCCTGGATTATTTGACATTAGTTTGTATTCTACGTGTAGAATTTTCCTTTAATCATTACAAGGAGGAGCACATTGAAATCCTGTGTTTTAATTGTTGAGTCCCTTAAATAAGGTCATTCTCATTGTTGTTTATCATATGATTGATTCGGTTGCCCTGTGTGGGTGTCAATTTAACTTACTTTAGCTTGAAGAAAGTGTTTTGCTGCATGAACATCTTATGCAGCAGCTTCTGCAACCATAACAGCTGTAAGTCTGGGATGTGACAAATGCACTGCCTTCCTTAGAGCTTCCAGCCCTAACTATTTGTCAGCAAATTCATTCTACCCCAGTGACCTGCTAGTCAAAATGGTACTGAAGTGCATCACTCTGAATGACAAATGAGGAGAAACAACAAGGGTAGAGATGTAGCCAGTGGGTACAAGCAGAAAAAAAGCTGCTTATTTATCCTTAGATCTGCTAGTCAACTTTTCTGCAAAGTACTTGAAGAAATGTGAGTGTGAGTTTGTTTCAGTGATAAAAATTAAGTAGCATCTTGAAATGGGAATGAAGTTTCCTTTAAAATGATAAATTATTCAAAATTTTCTGCAATTCCTGAGTTCTGTGTTCATACATATTGAAAACAAGAATGTAAAGAAATGTCTGTTTCTGTAGAGAAAATTAAACATTTTAACTGCTGTTAAAAGACACGGAAATGGAAAAGATCCAAGAAGTTTCTCTGTAAATTAGTTTTTGTCTTAAGTTCCACAATTTTAAGATTTTCAGGTGGATCTGTTTTACTTATCCATTAACACAGAGAGCTGTTCTATCCTAATTCCTATTTAGATGCAATAAATCTAAACTGTAAGGAAGAGAGATCAAGAGATTGATTGATTTAGCTGTATTTATCAAAACAGTCAAGCTGGCACCACGAGCACAGAACATTAATCATATAAAGGAACACACCCACAGCCTTGCCGGACGAGAGCAGGCTGAAGCAGGGACAGCACTATTCCCATTCCTTCTAATGTAATGAATGTCATTCTGGAAAACTTGATTCTTGCTAAGCCTGTGCTGGGAATATATTTCTTCTGTGCATTGGAACTGATCACTCATCAGTTTTACGCGTCCCAAAATACAGGATGATGTTAAGAACTTGATGGCACAGCATCTTTCCTTTATTTCCTTCTTTATTTCTTTATTATTTCCTTCATTTTGCAGGGGCCAACCTGGACTTGAAATGTACAAAATGGCATTAACTTAAATGGAGGCTGTTCACGTCAAACTCAGGGTCGTGAATAGAGTTAAAATCATCTGCTAGTTGATCACAAGTGGTGTTCCCTGGGCGGGGGGCGTGGCAGTTTGTTTAATCAGTACTGGGGCCAGTTTTGTTTAATATCTTTACCAATGATATTGATGAGGGGATTGTGTGCACCCTCAGTAAGTTTGCAGATGACACCAAGTTGGGCGGGAGTGTTGATCTTGAGCTTGAGGATAGGAAGGCTTTGCAGAGGGATCTGGATAAGCTGGATCAAGGGGTCACATGACATTCAACCAGGCTAAATGCCAGGTGCTGGACTTGGGTCATAACAACCCCATGCAGCGGTATAGGCATGGGGAAGAGTGGCTGGAAACTTGCCCAGCAGAAAAGGAGCTGGGGGTGTTGGTTGACAGCCAGCTGAACATGAGCCAGCAGTGTGCTCAGGTGGCCAAGAAGGCCAACAGCATCGTGGCTTGTATCAGAAACGGTGTGGCCAGCAGGACTAGGGAAGTGATTGTCCCCTTGTTTGCAGCACTGGTGAAATTACACCTCGAGTGCTGTGTTCAGTTTTGGGCCCCTCACTACAAGAAGGCTATTGAGCTGGTCAAGAGTGTACAGAGAAGAGCAATGAAGCTGGTGAAAACAAGACGTATGAGGAGCAGTGGAGAGAACAGGGGCTGTATAGTCTGGAGAAAAGGAGGCTCAGGGGAGACCTCACCACTTGCTATAACTACCTGAAAAGAGGTAGCAGCGAGGAGGGTGTCGGTCTCTTTTCTCAGGTGACAAGTGATAGGACACAGTGCAATGATCTCAAGTTGCGCCAGGCGAGGTTTAGGTTGGATATCAGGAAGAATGTCTTTGTGGAAAGAGTGGTTAGGTATCGGAATAGGCTGCCCAGGGGTGGAGTCCCCATCCCTGGAGGAATTTAAGAGACGTGGATGTGGCGTTTAGGAACATGATTTCATGGTGGGCTTGTAGTGTTAGGTGGATGGTTGGACTTGATGATCTTAAAGGTCTTTTCCAACCTAAATGATTTTATGATTCTACTAGAAAGTCAAGTTCTGGAACATCAGGTCCAAATGTCTATGAAAGACCTGGCCCCACCACCACATAAGCCTCCTTTCTTCCCTTTGTCAAAAGGACAATTCACTATTTGTCCTCTGTTTCCCCAGGGAAAAAAAAAAAAATATATATATATATATATTTGAAAGCCTTCCATCATCAAGAAATGTACTCTTTTGGAATTCAACAAAAAAGCATCTAGCCTTCAGGACCCTGACTGAAGAATACTTCTCATTTAATCTGAGGGATGTAACTTTGGTTATATTGGTGTACTAGCACTGGAAGTACTGCATGAAAATAAATTAGTCTTTCAGATAGTCAGGACTGCACACAGCAGACCAAAACTGCCATCTTAAACTCTATCCAAAAATCATCTTGATGGCAGTGCGTATCATGGAGCAGAGATAAAAGATATTGTCCCTATACAATATCATATTATAAGAAAGGAGCTTTATCCAACATGAAATGCCATTTTCATATGTTCTTACAATAAGTGCCTGTGCAGCATATTTTAGTAATCCATATCTGAGGCAATAAAAACATGTCAGAAGCTCCACATCTTACAGAAAAAGCTCTAGTTTTCATGAAAGAACACATAATTAAAAGTAACAAACTTGTCAACATATACTACCTGAATATCCACCAAGCTGATAAAAGAATTGGACAGGCTGTATTTTTCCTTCAAGGAAACTTAGCTGTAGATGCACTCTTACCTTTTTGGAAAAAAAAATGTCACCTCATATTTGAATTCAGCTATTCAGTGTAACTGGTGGACGTAGTAGTAACGTAACAGTAACTTAATAATAATAATGCACAGGAAAAAAATAAGAAATGAATTTTATCCGTAAGTAGGGGGAGAGATAGAAATGGAAATAGATGGAAAGCTTTTCTGAAATAATATGCAATTAATTATCCAGTAATTTTTCTCACTATTTTACAGTACAAATAGCTGAAAATGTTTTTATAACCATACTATCAATGCTAATAAGCTTGTAAACTTGAGAACTGGAAAACACGGATTTGAATACATTAAATCCTACTTACATATTTGACAGGATGCTAAAATCTGGCTGTACTACATCTTGTTATGAATTCACAAATTACTGTTGGTCAGAAAATCCTGACACTAACCTTCACTGCTAATTGTAATGGGTATGCATTATTTTAATAATAAAATGTTATTTTTCAGAAACAGCTTGTGGAAAACAATTCCAAATCTAAAAACATGGCAACAAATGAATACATTTGCATTAGGAAAATATAACATCCCTGAAGGATAAAGGAAACAGTTTCAGAAGCATTTGAATTAATTATATATATAACTTCCACAACTGTTAATGTGAACTGAAATACAAAAGATCAAAGATGAGTGTTGTGGATTACGCACATCTACACTGAACGTTTCACCTAATAGCTGAATGACAATAAACTGCTTTTGAAGTCAGGTGTGCTTCCCAAAGCTTTCAAGCCAAAAGTTGTGCAGAGCCGAAGACTCACCTGAAAGCTGCAATATCAAGTTAGGCTTTCAAGGCTCCCTTCCTAAAGAGGGAAGCAAAGAAGGCATGTTGTTTTAGCCCTGTTTGTTTACAAGATACAGAAGAGAACAAAACTTAAAAATAAAACCACACACTTTTTAGTTCTCATAATAAAAACATCCTGCAAAATGTTACACATGCGCCTGAGGATTTTCATTCTACAGGACTTGTGGCTGACGTTGCAAATGCTGCTGCACTAATGCTGTCACCTTACTGGTGATTATACTTTTGCAGCTGGTGCAAAAGATATTAGTACTTCATAAAGGAAATAGCAAACGTCAATTTCAGTGGACTTAAGGCAAAGAGTCAAGGAAAGTTATAATCATAGACAGTGATTCTGCAGTGGGGTCTTGAGAAATCATCCAGCTGATTCCTCTGTCTGAAGGCGTTGTGTCATTCTTGTGAACCTTCTAGCACATATTTGTCTAATGTGTTTTTAAAAACCTTCCCTAGGTGCATATTCTTCAGTCTCCCCAGCCTACTTCTTTTAATGCTGCACCGTTCTTAGAAAGTTTTTCCAAATGCTTCACTTACATCGCTTTTACTTTGTTTGCCAAGGCCACAAAGAATCTGATCTTTCTTTTCACAGCAACCTATCACATATCTGAAAATTGTTATCAGGTCTTTTTTTCAGAATAAGCAATCCCATTTCTTTCAGGAAACAGTGGTATATCATACTACATACTGTCAAACAAGCCATAACTCTCATAATTTCTGTTGCTCCCACCTGAGCTCTCTGTGATGGGTACATCTTTCTTGTGGTCCTGCAGTTAAAATTGAACAGTTGCATAGCTGAAGTCTTAGCAGTTCTGCAGAGGGTACCAAGAGGACTTCATTTGTTTTAGAGACTATGTGTGCTTTTCTTCACACACTCTAGTATAACACTAGTTCTGTTCACAGCATCATGATGTTAAAAGTTTCCTGGTTAATTCTCCTCTTCTTTCTTTGGAATATAATAGATGAAGTATCTGTTTTGAAGTGTTTTTATTCAGATAAGAAAGTTTTATTATGTTTTGCATGGTCTTCTGCTGGAGAGGTCTCTAAGTTGCCATGAGTTTAGAGACCAAATCACATTACTAACATGTTAGCTGTTCCCATCCATGATATATCTGTTTGTACTCATCCCCACACTGCAAAACTATGGCCACTGTATCTGCCTACTGACTACTTCAATGATAAACTGAGCTGACTAGAGCAGCTGTTGCAGTAACATTCTTTAATAACATGTGTCATTTCTGGGTTATGTGAAAAACTTATGAGAGAGTTCTGAATTTAAAGAAAATATATTTTTTATTCGGAATATTTACTGATGATTTTGAATAAATGATTTTCAAATTATGAATTATCTTCAGATTCCTTTTTTGTTGCTTATTCACAACTTGAGTGAGAGGATCATTTGCTGGCCAGTTGTCTCAAGGCTGCACTTAAACATTTTTACTCAAATCCCACCCATCTAAGAATCACTGGCCTGGCACACACAATGAAGACTTTGGAAGTTTGGTGTGAAGGGACAACAGCCTGGGGAAGTCCCACTTAGTCCCTCTTCCCACCACCTCCACCAGATGCTGGAGAGCCCTTGGGTGGCCTTGAAAACAGCTGGAAGATCAGAGTGCCAGGCCCAGCAGACTAGAATGGGGCTATAGCTGTGATGTACTTATGTGCTAGACTTGCCTCTGGCAGTGGCTCTTTTCTTCTGCAGTGGGGCAGCGGACCTGGGAGGGTAAACACTTTCCCAGCATGTGGTGACAGCAAGCATGTGGCCTCAGCTATTGCAGTCCCTGTTTTGGCCATTTCCCTGGGGAGTGAGACAACCAGGTGTCTGGGCCACACAAAGCATTCTGCATGAGAAGGAAGGATGGAGGAAAGTCAGTAACTAATGGCATGTGCTTAGCAAATCTATCAGCCACTCCAACTACCCTGAACTTGGATGGAAGTTTTGTGGGGCTTGGTACCTGCATTTCCCTTCTTCTTATTAATTTCTTTAATTTAATCCTTCAAAGGTGTATAGTTTCCAGTTTGAGTCATCTACATTTATATATACTTCTTAAATGAATGATGAAGCACTTACAATAGAAGGAGAGTAAATAAAGAGTAACAGGTACAATGCATGAACAATGTGATTCCCAAAAAGCTAATAAACAAAACATATTCTGCTAATATAGCTCATTATAAATATAGGAAATTGGGCATTTCAGGAAGGGATTTTCACACTGAACATTTTCTACTAAGAAATGTATCCCTGTGTTCAAGATGATAGGTGAGCAGTTTAATATAGATTGAAATTAAAAAATGAAGACAAAAGTTTTCTAACTGCAGTTAGACAGAATCTGGATCCGATTTATCTCAGTGGATAACACTATCACTAAGAGAATGACCCTTTTTATTCATCTGACATACTGAAAAAAATAAATGATACTATGGGTTATAAAAATCACATTAATATTTTTTTTTCCCAGATGTGAACTCTGCTATACTTCATGAAAGAGCTTTGAAAGACTGATGGATTATAACTGATCAGATTTGCCAAACTTGGGAGATTTTCAGTGAAGGGTAAATTTTGATACTCTAGGGTTTTATCTATATTTTTATGTAATTCAGCACAATAAAGCAGATCAGTGGATCAAAGCTATTGCTGCTGAGGCCCCTACATCTGCACCACATGTGGTCCAGGGGCTTTACTTTGGACTAAATTTAGTCTAGACTGAATACTCCCACTACACATGTGGTTTGAAGCAGTCCAAAGGCCCAGTCACTACTTTGGACCCTTGTGACCCACAAGGACTGAAGCACGTTTGGTGTATACCTGCAGCAGGGCTTCTTGTACTGTTTTCTCCTAAAGGAATCTCACCTGCTTGCTCTGCAAACAGAACCAATGTACACTACATGGGATTGATTGTGAGTTTCACTTCAAAACCTCACTGCTCCAAACCAGCTTGGTACTGGGGATGCAGCCAGTCAATTGTATCTGGAATTTAGCAATTTCAACGTGTTTTTTTTCCAACTATCTGAAAAAAGACACATTAACAGCTAAAATTCCAAAGTATCTGCACGTTCTGAAGGAACGCATGCCGCTGAAGGCTTCCTGCAAATTATATTTCTAAGTTTGCTGTTACTAAAGGCAAGGATCAGCTGGCCTGAGAGTCTAAAAGCTCTGTGATACCTACACAGGGGGAATCTTCCAGCCAGATTTACTTTGGGATTGCAAATTTAAGACTGACCCAAGATTTCCAAAGGTGGTAAGGAGCCTGAAAATCATAAAAAAGCAGAGGTTACTAGCTCCTCAGTATGTATTTGAGACTATAAACTCCCAACAGCCCTAATTCAGCCTCAGGTTGTACCTGGAGGTCTAACCTAGGAGCTAAATCAGTTCAGATCTGGGGCTCATAAATTATCAAGATTGCATTGCATGCTGCCTCGAGGTACTGGATGTAGCAAGGACTCGCCAATGACCCAGTTACAGGTCCATGTCACAGGAGTGCAGATCTTAGAGAGAAAAAGAGTCCTTTGTCAGAAGGAAATCTGAAAAAGCCCTTGCTCTACAGGCTCTGCAGCTTTGGATAAATGATGAACATAAGAGGTATGGTTGAAGAGTATGAGGTTGCCATTTTCTAACAAAACGCACCCTTCAGATTTTTTTTTTTTCCTGCTCTTCTTTATGTGCTTCTAGAAGTAATGCAATAGTGAAAAAATAATTAAACAAAAATCACAGACAGTCTCTGTGTTTAAAAATATTACTGTGGAATATTTGTATGAGGACCTGAATTGTATATGCATACCATGCCTTTGCTACTTTAACTCCTCACCTGCATCCAGCATGCCAACCTGTCCTTGTGTAGTGATGTGTGCCTGCATGTGCACTGTACGTCTATATAAATACACAAGCACATATATATCACACATGGCAGTGATGACTGCAGCCGGGTTTTGTGCCTCCACAGAGCAATGCAGGGGGGACTGTGGAGAAGTGGCCCAGACAGCTCCTTACAACAGTTTCAGGCGCTGAAATTAGTAACCTGCCATTTGTGTAGCAGCAAAATGAATTATTCAGGTCGCCATGTAGACTGAAAGGCTAATTTTAAAAGTCTAGCTTGCCTAAGAAGCCCCGTGCAAAATGTTCGTTAGATGTAATGCTGTGGTAAGTGTTAATGCACTGCTGGATGTCCAGTTGTCCAGTAGTAACTCCAGTGGCTAATCTGTCCTATAAATTACCAGTTACAGCTGAACAAGAATCAGTTTCCCAGTTTTATAAGTATTTTGGAAAAGGTGGGGTTTTTCTCCTTAGGACACATCCAGACAGTATTTGCTTGGATACAACCAGGTCGCAGACTCCCCAGCGAGGCCAGTGCCTGGGGGCCTGGGAGGCTACCCTGGCCCTGGGGCCGCATCCAGCTGTCCTGTGAGGAGGGAGGCCCTTGGCTGGCCTCGTCCTGGGCCCCTCTCTATCCCCATTCCCTCTGGCAAGGGCAGGCATAGGCACTCGCAGACCGAGAATGACGGAGGTTGAAGGGACAAAGCTTCTCCATCCTTTTCTCCCTCCCTGGGTTTGACTTTGATGAGACACTATGGAATGCACCTGAGCTTCCCTTCTCACCAAAACTTCTGTCTAGCTCAGCATTTCCCTGTGAGCGGCTCTACTTTCAGTGCATCAGCATTTTTCTGACATGAAAATATTTCCCTGAAAAATTTCTGACTGGACCATTAGTAGGACAAACGTCAGTACCTAGCCTCTCCAAGCCATCTGTGATTATCTTTGTGTGTACAGGCTAGAGAAAGGGGTAATTTGTACATTGCATGGCAGTTTGTCCTCTAGACACTGAATATATGAAGCAGGACTTCACTGGTTAGCAAAGCACCCTAGCTTGAAATTAAGGAAAGGTGACTTGTTTTAATGCACCTTGGTGATGTAGAGGCCTTTTCTGACACCTTCATGTCAGGACTTAGGCTCTTGTCCTGTGGGAAGCTCTGCTCGGGTCACCCCTAAGATCCTTCCAAGGCTAAAATCTGATTCTGTGCTGTAAGGAAGATGTGAAAAAAAAAAAAAAAAGAGAGAGAGAGAATAAAATGCTGTACAGTACATTTTATTTGGGGCATTTTTTTAAATATATATTGCCAATCTGAAATAACTAAAACCAAAATTCTGTATATCCATGGAAGATGTCTATCAGTCAATTATTCTGTATGTATATATATGTATATGTACATCACTCAGATTATTGAAGAAGTATTATTCAGATTATTAAAGAATTTTGAAAACCTTAACTAAGAAAGCATCTACTGTAGCAAAAGCCACCAAATGCATGTCTGAGGTGCCCCAGTGAGATCAGATCCAACCATCTTTAGTCTATTTGCTCATGAATAGCAAAGGAAGGAGATTTAAATCTTCATTGTTACTTCAGTAGGGTCTAATTAACTTTCCTGCTTCCTCTGAGAAAAACAACCACCCCCCAGACAAACACACATGGATAACATCACCCAATATCCTGAAAAGCTTGGGGGATTTTCAATGATTTCAAAAGTGAGGTTGTTTCTCTCTTTCTCTGCTCTAATCCCACATCATGCATCTTAAGCAAACACCACAGGAAAAAAACAAGCAGGATGACATTCAGAGATGTTTGTACAGCTCAAGATTGTGAGGCAGGGAAGATGACTGTCAGAGATACACAGTGCTGCAACATCTCATGCATCACATTAATTCCCTAGTCCTTAAGGTGAACAGTTTTCTTCCTTGATGCCCTGCTGGCTCTGTTAACAAATTCCTAACTCCTTTCTGGCTACCACTTACCATCCTGTGCCAGTATCTGCTGTGCCAATTGCATCTCCATTTGAAGTGAACCAAACTGGGAGTAGAAAATACTTGCCTGGAAGCACAGTTTGGCATGTTTAACTGCATGGGTCTGCACACAGGCCATGCTCCTCCAATCTGTTTTCTTTCAAACCTACTTTTGTGCCAGAAAGTATTCACCTCGAAGTCAGCAGTGCATGAAAACATTCAAATCAGTCTGCTGCAAGGGATTTATAGACTGTGTTTAGCGTAGGGCAACTCACCAGAGAACTTGACTTCAGGCGCTGGCACCACAACTCCTCTTTCCTGCTTCCCACTGCTTCTTGTGCCCCAATAAGATAAGCAATTTTTGAGTTTTCAGTGAGGAAAGCCTCACATGTGGTCTTATATTTTACAGCTGTTAAGATCTTTGGCTGCCAAAGAGAGAGCACAACTACATTAATAAGCCTCATTTTTAAAATACCATGTTTCATATTCCAGATGCAAAAAATAGAAACCTTGCTCATAGTGTTGGCTTAAAGTTTACCATGGAAGCAGTTCTACAAGGAGAAAACAGTTCAGAAAGCAGAGTTTGTTTAATGATGATTCACAGAAGTAAATTTTATTCTTTTTTAAAACTCCATCCAATTAAATTAGCTTGACCCCAATAGTCTAGCCCTTTCAGGTGCTGTAGGGTTTGACTGTCAGGCTGATGTTTCATTGTTGCTCCCCTTTCCACTGCACAGTCATTACTAAAAACCAGAAGCAATCAAACTTCTGCTCATGTCCTTTCCCCTGGCCACTGCCTCTGACTATGGAGCTGTCTAGTTTCAGTAAGGCCTTACTTCAACAAACTGAACCTATGCTTGTACCTGGTTATTCTGACATTCTCCAAAATATATGGCTTATGTCCCCTCATGCAAGACCTAAAAGCCATACATGGATGCATTGCAGCTGCAAAATCTGTCCTTTGCACAAAAAGTGGGACTCACTACCTCTAAATAACCACAGTACTGTTGCAGGAATTTGGCATGTTTGGAGCACAGCTGGTGGGCTGCATCCCTCAGGGAACTTGTGCTGCAATTCCCTACCATGCAAAAGCCCGTTCACCACATTTGCATTCCCCCTGCCATCTCGTTCCTTCTTTAGCATCACAGATTTTTGCTGGCTCAGTTTTTCTGATGTAATTGTGCATGGAGCGAAGCTGTAAGCCAGACCACAGGAGTGAGCTGTATTAAAACACAGTTATTTTCTAAAGTCTTTTCCAAAGAGGTGTCATCTCAAAAATCTAATTTCCAGCAAAGTCCCGCAGACAGTTGCAAGAGCATAACAGAGGAGAAAGCAAATTGCAGTGTGGGGGTGGGAATGACAGATGGGGGAGGAACCTCATCAGCCTGCTGCACCACCGAATTAAACAAAAAAGTATAGGAAGGTGTACCCCTGTCCACTTCTCCACCTGACCTTTTCACCACAGTGGCCCTGAAGCAGGAGTCAGTGCCAACTCCTCAGCCGGGTACTCCCTACAACATGTAGGAAGACAAGATGAGGCACCTTGGGAATTTTCAGGCTGATCAGGAAGGTATCTCTAGGGTTAGGTAATACCAGAGAGAAGCTCTGGGCTTTCTGTGACGTTAACTGGAGATAGGTGCCTAACTTACTTGGGTGGAATGGGGGAGATCTGGAACTTGCTTTTTTACCAAACTCCTACTGAAATCAGTATCAAAGCTTTTAGTAATATCTCTGGAGCAGGATTATACCCTCATTTTCATGGAAGGCCACAAACCAGATGCTATGTCACACACCCTTCTGATACTTCAAGCACCCTTTTGATTATTTTAAGGGTTCCAGCTATAACTTCTAAAATTTCCTGGCAGCATCATCTGCTTCTTCTTTCCTTTTAGTTTTTTTATTTTATTTATTTTTTATTCTCACCTCTGTGCCTGGCAAGATCAGGGAGCAGATCCTCCAGGAAACTATGCTAAAGCATGTGGAAAACAAGGAGGTGATTGGTGACAGCCAACATGGCTTCACTAAGAGCAGCTCGTGCCTGACAAATCTGGTGGCCTTCTAAGATGGGGTTACAGTGTTGGTGGACAGGGGAAGAGCAACTGACATAATCTGTCTGGACTTGTGCAAAGCATTTGACTCTGACCCCCGTGATATCCTTGTCTTTAAATTGCAGAGACATGGATTTGATAGACAGACCACTTGGTGGGTAAGGAATTGGCTGGATGGTCATACTCAAAGAGTTGTGGTTAATGGCTCAATGTCCAAATGGAGATCAGTAATGATTGGTGTCGGTGTTGGGACCGGTGTTGTTTAACATCTTTGTTGGTGACATGGACAGTGAGATTGAATGCACACTCAGCAAGTTTGCTGATGACACCAAGCTGTGTAGTGCAGTCAACACGTTGGAGGGAAGGGATGGCATCCAGAGGGACCTTGACAAGCTTGAGAGGTGTAACTCATGAAGTTCAACAAGGCCAAGTGCAAGGTCATGCACCTGGGTCAGGGCAAACCCAAGCACAAACACAGGCTGGGCAGAGAATGGATTGAGAGCAGACCTGAGGAGAAGGACCTGGGGGT